>WYDI02030457.1:0-28191 GCA_009867235.2 Psittacus erithacus
TAACTGCCCCCAGTTTACATCCTGGGCATGACATGCTGTGGTATGGAATACCTCTTTGGTCAGTTTGGGTCAGGTGTACTGTCTCTGCTTCCTCCCAGCTTGCCCTCCTCCCTGGCAGAGCATGAGGCTCAGAAAGTCCTTGGTCAGAGTGAACATTACTGAGCAGTAGCTAAAACCATCGGTGTTATCAGCGCTGTTCTCAGGCCGAAAGTCAAAAAACACAGCACTGCACCAGTTACTGAGGAGGAGAAAAAATGACTGCTACTGCTGAACCCAGGACACACACACATTAGCAGAGTTAGTATTATTTCCAGAAGTATGTAACATAATTGGCTACTAGTAGGAGATTCAGGTAGTTCTATTAAAAATCATATAAGTATCCTGATTTTGTTCCCTGTTGTAATTACAGAGAGGATTTCAGCATATTTTTTCAGTCCAATGGCTGCATACGTTGGCCATTGATTATCATTCATCTGTATGTACTCTGTGTGTGCTTGTGTATATATGAAATATATATAGGTGCATATGTATGTGTATGTCTGTTATTTAAATATGTGCAGATTTCCTGCTCAGCTTCTAAAATTCAGTTCCTTCATTTAGGTCCATGTATCTGAACTATTTTTACAAATGCATGTATTTCTGTCAGCCTACCAACATATCAACCTGCTTTATTTTGTATGTGTCAAGCCCTTTAAAAATATAGTAATGCTGGGAGGAAAACTTCCTCATTGCTTTTAAGCCAGGACTGTCAGTAAGCTGCAGTTACATTCAAATGACTGAGATATTTATTCTTCCTGCTAAATGTAACTTTTTTTTTTCCTAATGAAAATAAATCAGACCGAAAAGCGTCTTTGCCCATCCAATGGTTATTCAACATTTTAACCTTTAATTTTCCCCTGCTATAAGTCCTAAGCGGTGGCCTGCAGGCTGTCTGATGAACTGTGAACAGTAGAAATAGTGTGTGTGGTACATTGTTGGGTTTTTTTTCCTATGAGGCTTATATATCGGCAGTGGGGTTGTGTGTGGATGGTCTGGGTTAAGGTGTATTTCCAGGATGCAGTGATTTAAAGGTGGGAGTGGTAGAGGTTAGCGGGGAAAGGATGAAGAGGTGCATGGGTGGTTTAATGTTATTCTTAAAGCTACTGACTCATGAAGGGAAAGTCTTTTGTTTCCCTAATCTGCCAATTAATTGTTTCCATTGTTTGTGTGGAGACTTACCAGCAGTAGGTAGGAAGTGCCAAATAATGAACACATCCTCATCAAAATAGGTTTACAAGCAATTATTACTGAGTATGGGTGGCTCCGGCCAAAGCCTTCCACTCAGTGCTCTGGAACTGGAAGATCCTGGAGAAACTTGAGATGTGCAGACAGATATTTCCAAGTCCAACTGTTTCTAAGTCCAAAGGCCATTATTTAAACCAGTAACAGCATATTCATAGTGAATGTCTTCTGTTCATCTTATTGCTCTTAGGGTAAGTCTTTTAGAAATAAATCCAAAGCTCCAGCAAGTTCCTCTGTAAAGTCCCTTTTTTTTTTTGTCAGGGTTTTGTGTTCACTGTCTATTTTTGAAACTTCGTCTCTATTAACACTGATGTTTTAATTGTATTTTTATTTTTTCCCTTTAATGGCGTTAGCAGTTCTGTGTCTGGGGCTCTCTAGGTGTTTTCATAGCTCTCTGCAGCATAGCTGAGTAGCATTTGCTGCTGCCTGTGGCAACTTCTGATAGTAAGTGGTCTTTCTTTCCCCTTTGCACTAAATTATTAGGTTTCTGTGTATTAGGTTAAACTATTTAGCCAAACAAATCTTCCAGGATTCTGTGTATATCGAAGTGATACTAAACATAGATAATTTAGGAAAAGATGTCAGTCTGCTGCATTTTTATGTGGAAGCTTCTTAAGAAAAAAAGTAATTCATAACCATGTTCATGATACTTTTTCAAGTGTTTTTATACTGGTGGATGAAAGATTGAACATGAGTTGGCAGTGTGTACTTGCAGCCCAGGTGGCCAGTTGTATCTAGGGCTGCATCCAAAGGGGCTTGGCCAACAGGTCAAGGGAGGTGATTTTGCCCCTCTGTTCTGCTCTGGTGAGACCCTACCTGCAGTCCTGTGTCACTTCTGGAGTCCTCAGTATAGGAAAGAGATGGACCTAATGAAGACAGTGAAGAGGAGGACCACAAAAATGGAGGAATGGAGCATCTCTCCTGTGAGGAAAGGCTGAGAGTGTTGGGATTGTTTTGCCTGGAGAAGACAAAGCTCCAGGGAGACCTTATTGCAGCCTTTCAGTACTTAAAAGGGGCCTATAAGAAAGATGGGAAGATGCAACAGGATGGCTGTGATGGTTTTAAACTAAAAGAGGAGAGATTCAAGCTGGATGTGAGGATAAAATTGTTTATAATGAGGGTGGTAAAACACTGGTACAGGCTGCTCAGAGAGATGGTGGATGCCCCATCCCTGAAGACATTCCAGACCAGGATGGATGTGGTTCTAAGCAACCTGATCTAGTTGAAGATGTCCCTGCTCATTGCAGGGGGTTTGGACTAGATTACCTTTGAAGGTCCCTTCCAAGACAAACTATTCTATGATTCTATGATTTTCCCTCTTAATTTGAAGAGGCCATATCTTTCATATGCCCTCTCTCTTTCCCATATTCTCACATTCACTCTCACATGCTATTTAATTCCTGCGGCCTTCCTGATGTTAATGTGTAGTGCTCCGCGTCTGTTTAGATGGTAGGAGTTCAACAGAAGATTTTGTGGTCGACTTGTTTGTTTTTGCATTTGAGAACTGTTTGCAGATGAGACCTAGATTTTAGTCCCTTACCTGCATGAACTAAAATTTTACTCTTAGTAAGGTTCCATTGAAATTACTGGGACATCTAGAAAAATAAATGGCCAAGATTACCAGAATAGTAGGCAGCATCTTCCCAAGAGCTTTTTTGCTTTTCTGATTTGCTCTACTGTAGGAGTTTCTTAAGTCTTCTGACCAACATCTCCCCATTCTTAGAGAAAGGGAGGCAAGCTATCGGTAAAAAAACATCTGCTGTGGAATACGCCTGTTTGATTAGGAGAAAGGCTTTAAAACATACAGCTTCGCTATTATTCCTCAGTTCTGCATCATGGTTTGGTACTGCTGTTGCTAATAAAAAGGAGGAGAAAAAAAAAACAACTAATGGATTTTTTTCTGAAACCACATTTGAGCAGGTTTGTTAGTTGTTGGGTTTTTTTATATATGTATTTTCTGGGATTTCCTGTGTGCCAATAACAATGCTCAATCAAAAGTGTGGTTTTGTTATACTGTCACGGATATTTACAATTAAGACTGGAGTTTTTGGCTGTGGAATTTTATAGCTGGCATTGGGAAGCACAGAATGACTGTGGTTTTGAGTGATTACCTTTGAGATGATTGTATTATTTTCAGAAGGAGCAGTAAATGTTACCTTTTGGGGGAACTGAGCAGGTCTTCAAGGGCTGATCTTGTAATTACTGCCCATATTTTAATGTCTGACAAGTATCCAGACTGCTTTGTGTGCATGGAGGAGCACGATGAAATAGAATGGTGTGCTTCTCTTTCCATTTCAGTTCTTTGTTTCATGCTACTTTTTCCTATTAAGCTATCAGCAAAATGGACAACATAGTTATTGTGGCTGTGCCAAAAATATCTTAAATACCGTCCATGCAGTTTGGAGGAAGGGGAACAGGCACCCTAAAACTTCCCAGGGGCAAGATTTCAAGTTATCAGTTGAAAACTCATAGATTGATCTCTGAGCAACTCAAAAGCAATCTCAAAACACTTACCCACAATTTTCAAGCATCTTCTGGTCTGCCCTGTGGAAGAGTAGGTGGTTCAGCATCATTCATTGCTTTCCAGGAAAACAATATCTGCCCTCTCAATCCTGGTTTGCATCACTGCAAATCACTGGCACCATTTGCACCCCACCGAAGCCTGCACTGAGGATGCTTCTTAGAGCAGCGAATTGATGTGAGCCCTTCTTTAATGGGGAGGTTATTGTATTTAGTGCCATTATGTTTCATTAAAGGACTTCAGATAATCTGCAATGCAGGAATATTCTCCATTAGGTAAATGGTGAGTTTGTGACCTTTGTGTTGCTCGATTCTGTAGTCTTATTTATTCCAGCCACATTAATGGGTTTGAGGGGCTGTATGACTCTGAAGCTGAATTGCATTTGAAAATTTTCATGTTAATAAATTGAGCTTATGAGTAAGTGAGGACAAATTTTAGGGCTTGGGAAGTATTTACTCATTTCAAGTCTAGATGTATTAGTGTTATTGTTACTATGAGTGTTGCCTAGGGCAAAATTCTTACTGTTCTTTACAGCTTCCAAAATGTTTAGATTCATAAATGTAAATATATGAATGGTCCCTTGTTTATTTTTATTTATTTATTTTTAAGGAATTTTTTCCTGTTTTACTGGCTGTCTTTAATCATAGAATCATAGAATGATTAGGGTTGAAAAGGACCTTAGTATCTTTAAAACACATTGCATGGTGCAAACTTCAGGTAGTTTTAATATGTACCTTGTTTTAAGTTAAATAATTAAAGTTATGGTATATTTACTTGTGTAACTACTGATCTGGTAACTAAACGGACATTAGCAGCAGTAAAAGTGATAGGCAGCACTCCAGGGGTGTTTTGTGTTGTGTGTGGCTCTCGAGTGCAGATTATAGAGGCACCTCCTTGGTCTTGGTTGCTAAAGAAGCTGCCTTGTTCTTTGAGAAGTCAGCCAGTGAGTGCTGTGTGTGGTTCCAATTCAGCTGGGGTGAAACTTGCGGAGAATAAATACTGCTTCTGCAAGCAGCTAGTTTTCTGAGGCCTATGAAATGTGACAGTATTCTCCTTAGCTGATAAATTGCAGTGTAGCAGGAAGGATGCTATAATGAGTATTGATTTCTTTTGTGCATAGAACTAATTTTGCTCCAGCTTGTGAATTGCCTTCATGAGCTGACAATCCATTAAGGATCACTTTGTGTGTCTCTTCCTTCATTATTGCTTCTTTTACTGCTTTCTGCTTTACTGCCTTTAAAATACATTGTCAAGGCAAAAATAAAATAGGTAAAGAAAAAACTGTAACGGGAGCAAAGCAATTTGTCTCCTGCTAAATTACTTTATTGCAAAAAATATTTTACAAGGAGACTATCTACAAAGACAATTTCAGGGAGATAAACATATTATATTGAAATTATTTTATAATAGGGTAACCCACCTAATGGTTGTAATTTTCTGTAACAAAATTGTGTCACAAAATAAAACACCTTTTACTGTGATACTGTTGAGGGTTTTTTTGAAGTCTGAAGACCTAAAATTCCATTTCTATGTGGACTTAATTTAGTCTTGTCTATTCTGCATGGCCAGTGAGTGCCTCATATTATGAGTATGTGCTGGTAGTACCTTCACAGATGCAGTGCTTGGTTTGGTTCATGTCCAGGAGGGCTGTTTATTCTTATTCTGAGTAAGCAGGCAAGCACTCTGTATCTCTGTATTAATTAGTTTGCTTTTTCAAGAAAGTAGACAAGGTCTGTGACACAAGTGCATTAGTAATAAAAAAGTAAATTTTTGCGAGAAAATTTGGTATTTTCCTTAATTACGTAATTTTATTGACTCAGTTTGCACATTTCCATTGTAGGAAAGGTTGTAATTAAGAATTCCTAGATAAGGCTGTTGACTATGAGGCTAGCAGCAATAAGAGTATTATTTTAGTCACCAAGAAATTTTTTTTACTCGTAATAATTTCCCATGTGTCTTTGTTTTGTATCCTTTTCATGTAATTTTGTTTGGTATTGGGCAGGTCATATCCTCCTACAAGTCTTCTGCTACTATCAGTCTCTTGAGCTGAGGGATCGATATTGACTGTCTGCTCAGTGGTTTGTGACCTAGTGGTGGAGAGCTCTGCTGAAGAGCTGGGCTGCATTTTTAGGAAACAGATGTTGCTCTAAAACACAACTAAAATGTCCTGTGGCACTGGCTATTAAAATTTAGTTTAGTGTAGTTAGTCACACAAGCAGGGTGGCTTTCACACTGCAGAATTATTCTGGCTTTTTTCTGCCACTTGGACATTTGTTTGAGGGTCTGATTCATCTGACTCCTGCAGCTTCTGGCAGATCCCGAGATACCCTGCCAGGAACCTCAACCCTGGTTCCTGCCAGGAGTTCTTCGGTAGACAGTGGCCTCATTAATCGCATCTCAGCTCTCTCATGCAAATGATTTGCTGTTTCTACCCAAGAGTGACTCTAAATACGTTAAGCAAAGTTCTGTATGAGTGGTTGGCCAGACTCTTGATACTTGCTTTTTTTCTCCCCATCTCTTCTTTCTTGTACTTACGCTTTTATCTTTGGCTGTGACCTACAGTATTATATCCCTATGCTTGTGTTGTGTTGCCTCGGATCAGTGACCTGAGGAGAAATGTTCGAGCCGATATTTATTTTTAAAAATAGTAATAATTGAGGTCATTAAACATCTTTTGGAAACTTGACTGTTTCTTGGTTTCCTTGGAAGACCATGGCAAGGGTGCAGAAGTGAAGAGAATGTGTGTTTTCTCTAAAATGCATGGTGCCTGTGGGGTGCACTGCATCCTTCAGCCCCATCTCAAATGTGGAAAAAGGCTGAGTTGGATAAGGCTGATCAATTACAAGGTGGGATTTGCTGGAATAGACTTAAATCTGTCTTTCCAGTATGTCATGTAGATGAACTCATGGTTATTAGTGGATGTAGAAGTGAATAAAATTGGTAACCGCTCCCCAAATCACACACGTGGAATCGTGAAAAATGTAGTTTGGCAAAATAGTTTTATTTCAGTTGTTTTGCCAATTTTACTCTGCTCTTTTTTTGTTGTAATCTATGCTGTCCTCCTGATGGGATTGAACATTGTAACTACTGGACTATGGAAGTGTCTATAATTATCCGTGTGGATCCTTTGAAAATACAATTTATTTATTTATTTTTTTAAGACATTGAAAGCAATCTCAAAGCTTGGATACGCTATATAAACTCAGCAGCATATTTTTTCTATATCTACATTGACCTGACCTTCCTTGACTGGATTTCAGGGTTTGTTTTTTTTTTCCTTTTCTCTTTTTTTCCTTCATTTCTTATTTTTTGTTTCCTACTTTTTTTGTTTTCTCCTTCTTCTTTGTTTACTCTTTTTTCTCCTTCTTGTTTTCTTTTTTCTTCCTTTTTTTCCTTTTCCCTTTTTTCCTTCTTTTTGTCTTCCTTTTTTCCTCATTTTTTTTCTTTCTTTTTTTTCCTGTTTCTTTATAATGGAGAGGACTTTGTTTTGGGATTTACTACTTTTTTGAGGGGGGATTGGCTTTTTTCAGTGTTTATTACAGCATTCACTTCTTTTTATTTGACATGGAACATCAAGAGACACAGAAATCAGAGGTTTGTGCTATTTCTGAATACCACTGAGTGTCAGGGAGACTGAAGGCACCTGCTCCATGCTTGGGTCCTGTGTCAGCAGACGCCTTACCAATTTATTCTTATCCTTTATGGTGATCACTGAAGCAGTCAGGCATGGAGCTGGGATTAATGTGGTCTGTGATTCACTTGAAATCCTCTTGAGACTTCTGTGAGGGATGGTTACGGAGCGACTGATGGTTCTCTGTCTTTCTTTGCCTTCATTCAGCCCTAAACCCTCTGGTATTTTACCCCGACATGTTGCATGGTGGGGATCAAACAAGGTCAGTTTTGCAGCAGCATCCTTATGAGCACAGAGCTTTTGAAATCAGTTTTCACCTTTGTTTTTCTGCTGATATGTATTAAATATAATAGTTTCTACTGTATAAGTATACGTATGTATGCAACACCTCAGCAATGAATCATTTGGTGTGGCTTTGGGGAACTGGGTAATCTCACTACTCAAACTGGAGTTTTTACTCTGTGAAACAAATGAAGTGTTAAATCCCAAGTTCCCTGATAAAGGCATAAATCTGCCATGGGTAGACTGAGAGACTAGTTTTCTATTTAAGATACAGAATGAGACAGTTTGAATTTTATGCATAACTGTCTTAATAATAGAAAATGATGAAAAGGACTGTAAACTCAACGTGTGAGTACAAAAACTCTACAGTAAGCATAACACACACACACATAAATTCCATGGAGGAGCACAGTTTTGAAAATGCACAGGGAAGACTAACAGCCCAGCTTAGCTTTACCAAGACGGTAATAAGAAAAGCTGTAGTCTTATATTCACAATGAATAAAAACTTTCCCAATAGTGAGGCAAACTGAACCTTGGGAGGCTTTTCTATGGGGTCTTCCAAGCCATACCTGAAAGTTGGTAGAGCCGTGGCAGGAGGAATGGGAAAAATGACTTTCATTTTCAATGAAAAACGATTGTATCTTTTATATATTTTATAGTATTGCGCTTGTCACATAGCAAAAAATCTTCTCCCTCCTTTCCTATTGCGCTCGTGTGCTGAGTGCCAATGTTTGTTTCTCTGCTTACTGCAGAAATAGTTTTAGTGTTCAAAACATCAGCATGCCATCAGTTGAGTTGAACAGTACTTTTGGATTTCTCCTGATCCCAACACTATTGATTTTTAGACCAGTGCCTCAGTCGTAAATTCTTAATTGGTTTGTGGTTTAGATGATTCAAGCTCGTAACTCCTGGAACTCTTGTGTCAGTTCTTGTGCATTAGTTTAGTTGTTTCTCTTTAAGATAATTGAAATAAAATTCTCTTTAGAAGTGTTTGGGGTTGGTTTTCGTTGGATTTCTTTTTTTTCCCAATTTCTACTGTTGCCAGCTGTATTTTCTCAAGGATTATGCAAAGAAAGCAAATTAATCATGAAATATCTTGTTATTATTTTTTTTCTTATCAAAATGACCGCTTTTGGTTTTAATATCCTTTTGGCTAAGGAAAAATCACTGCTGAAAGATGAAAGAAAAATAGTTTTAGTACCACACTCCAACAAAGTAGGTCTGCTTTTGCTTTATTTTATTTGAAAAGTTTCTGAATATTAGCTAGTCATTACAGCTCCTAACAAACACTTTTTAAGTTGGGAAAGACTTGAACATGCCAATGAGCTGAACATGCAAAACTGCTGTGTGTGGTATTTTGTGCCAACTATGAAAAGAGGTAGAAGAGAAATCTCCACAATTATTTTTGTACAAGACTAAATCCAATACCAAGCAGTGATTTTCCCCAGGCTGGACTTTATATGCCAAGAATTTAAGAAGCTGGGCTTCTTATATTCATATGGGCTTGAACCCCACAGAATTCCCATCACAAAACAAAGGGAGATATCTTAGAAGGAAGAAAACAGGAGGAACAGAGCACAGAGAGGAAGCAGAGAAATCGTATAAACTAACCTTTGCAAAGGGAAGAGTATAATTTCCCCCTAATTTTAATGAAAAGAATACATTAAGATGTTTGCAGGGTGAGGCAGTTATATGTGTGTCATCATGTGAGTTTTGTTGGCCAAGACAGAATGATGCTCAGGATTAGAGGAAGAAGGCAAATACCTGAAGCTTGTGTATGGTGGGACTAGCCAGGACAGTCTTCGTCTGTGCTCAGAGTGCAATGTGTGATGCAGTCTGCTGACAGCTGGTTGAGACAGGATGCTCTTGGACACAGCACAGGGGTGGCCTGACTGCTTTAGGGTATATTGACATCATTAACATGAAATACACATTTTACAAATCCACCAGTTTGATCTTGATTTAATTTAGTTTGCCTTGAGTTCAGGTTTCTTCTTATAATAGTAAGCTGATTGGCTGCATACATTTTTATATTCAGTAATTTAAAATACTTCGAAGTATGAGTTGTTGTTTTAATGCCGCAATACTTGAGAAAGAATGTGAAATACATGTAACTAAGAAAAACATGAAATAATGTGAAAACAATGGTAAGGACAGACAAATGGGAGGAGGGGGAGGGAAATACTGCTCAAGTCGCTTTCAGCAGCGACATACTTAAAGTAGGTAACTCTTGTAACCACAGCAGTTTGGACTGATTTAACTGTGAAGCAGAAAAGTTATGTGAAGTTGTTCTCCCATTTTTACAGTTTCGTGTTTATAGTGAAATATTTTTAGTTTATTCTGAAGTGCTTTAGAGATACATAGATAATTAAATTCCTTTTACCCGTATGTCAGCTTAGTCTATACAGTTGAAAGTTGAGGATTAAGAAAAATACTTCTTTCAGTATTACTTGTTCAAAAGTTAAGATAGCGTTGTCAACATCAAAAATACTTAGCATGAAATCAGCATTACAACTATGATAAGGTTCTACTGAACTTCTTATCAGGTCTTGTATGCTTTATTATTCTGTCTCAAAAGACTGTACTTGGTCATTAAGGCATATGGTCAAGTTTTATGCTGATATAATTCTTCTGATACCAATTTTCAGTGTGATAGATACATGTGGGAACTGTGTTGTAACAGCCCAGAATGAAAGAACATGCCAGCATTGTAACAGCCCCTGGGGCTTTTGGCCGTGTAATGCTGATCTCTGCTTCAGTAAGGATTTTGATTTCTTTGGCTTAGTGACTTAATCTAGATGCAAGAGATCTGAATACAGTTCATGAAATTGTCTTTGACCTTGAGCAGGGAAGTTAAAAAAACTTTGGATGTGGACACAATTAATGGGTACATTTTTATTTATTTAAGTATCATTGTTTTGTCTTACATGTTTGGGCAAATAAACTGTGGCACACTGATGTAAAGATTAGTGGAAGAATTTTTGTCTGTTGACCTGAGCTACTCCTATTCTGTCTGCTATCTATAGTAAATATCATACTGCAGTGGTATAACTTTTCATACTTAAGTTATGCATCTTTTTAAAAATATTAAATATACTGCAAAATAATTTAATGGGAATTTGGAAAGTTCTGTAGCTGTTTTTGACAACCAGAAGACTTAGCTGTAATCTGAAGGATGATTTGTGTTAGTTTTCACATATTTAGCATCTATCACAAAAAAATCCATACGATTGTGCATAAATGTCTACTGGTAAGCATGAAGCATTTTTCCCCTCTAATCTTTTTTATTTCAAAACTTTAAAACAATATTTATAAAGTAAGAATAATGTGCTAAATTTATCTTAAAAATAGGACTTAAATGGTAAGCATCTGAAGAACTATCTGTTTTGAGCGGAAAAGAGCTGAGATGTAGACATCTGTCACTTGTTTTTCTTCAAGTTTATTTTCCCAAAATTATTTTGGAGAGCATATTGTCATGGAGAAGCCTCTCCTATGGGGCCTCTGTAGAGGGCTCCATTTTGCAACCATTTTGCAAAATATTATTTGTCTCTGTGTAAGCACTGCTGAGCAGTAACGAAAACATCCCTGTGTTGTCAACGCTGTTTCCAGCACAAATCCAAACACAGCCACGTACCAGCTGCCATGAAGAAAATAAAATAAATAAATAAATAAAATCCACCTTTCTCATAGAGATGGGACCAAGGGGGATGGGGTTGCTCCTGAGTGTCCAGGGGGCCGTTGTAAAAACACTCAGCACGCCTGGGGATAAGGTTCAGAAGTCATTGTAAATCTGTTGGGTTTCTGTGAAGTTGTAGATCTGAGGAGGGTTAATGAATGAAGTTGGACAGATTTCTGTGTATCAGCATTATTTTTTTCTCCCAGACACTGGAGGAATTTGAAATTGCACTTTTTCCCTAATCTCTGAATGAAACGTAGCTTTGATGAGCCTGTTAGCGGTGGGAATTGTGTGTTTTGAGGTTTTCAAAATATAAACATTTTACTTGGAGTTGCAAAACAACTGCTAAAATGCTTCATACTTGTCCCCAAGGTGTATTTCCCCCATTGGTCCCAGGCCACCCATTTCTGATGCAGGTAAACTGGTTTTTCAGTAAGGATTACAGACCTGCAGCTCCTCTGCTTTTAATCTGATGTATCATGTAACTAGGAGAGATGATGGAGTTGTCTGATGTCACCATTTCTTCAGAGAGAAGGGGACAGGGCTGGAAGGTGTTGGAGGCAAGGAGACATGTTGCAGTGCTTTGGTACATTATTTTAAAATGAAACACTTATTTCTGTAGGCATTTCAGATCAATAAAAGGCAACCAAATATTATGTTTTGGATTATCTGATACATGTTACAGAAAGCTCATTTTCTGTCAGGAAACTCGATGTGATGCTGAAGTCACTAAAAGCTTTGCTGTATCTTCTAAAGGGGAACCTGCACTTGACTCAACTATCCCATGGGTACATTGCCTAGAGAGCTTTGGTTTCCATTTTGCCAAATCTTCTGATCTTTCTTCTCAGGCTGTGGCTTTTTTTTGGTAATGATTGTTTAAGTGAGAGACTACACAATTTACTTTCATGTCTGTCCTATAGAAATGCTATATAATAGGAAAAACATTGAAACAACAGATTGTTGCAGACCTTTGTTCAATAAGTCCAGATAATTTAATGGAGAACAAAATCCTTGATAAAATATTCCACAGGTATTAAAGCATCCTATCAGTAATGAACAGCCTCCCCAACAGGTGTTTAAGTTCTAACAAAACAAATTTAAAAGTATTATTTACTGAAGTACAAAGCTGTGTTTTCCTGGTTTTAATCTGTCTGATTTTGGTTTTAGGGTAAGGCTCCCTGCTACTTTGGGGTTGTTCTGTTCTGCTTGAGATAATCATCAAATAATAGCTAATTCAACACAATGATCAATTCTGTTGCAGATTAGTGTAGCATTCAGCAGTAAAAATAAATATCCCAAAATTGTACATACCCAAAGCACTCCTTAATTCTAATACAAATTTTGCTGAGTGTTTAACAAATGTGCATGACTCATGGTCAAACCAAGATAATGTGATCTAAACACCAAGATTTAGGCTTAGGCACAAATAACACAGTGTCTCTAAATGCTTTAGGCTGCCTTACTTTAACATATGCAGCTCTTTTAAATTTTGCAACTCCAGTCCCTGGTAAATGGGATTTTAAAAGTATGAAAATCGCTTATCAGTAGAGAAAGAATGTTTAGTTTGCTGGGTAAAGTCTTTTGGAAGTGATTATTCTCTCAATAAAACACTGTGTTCAGCACTCTTGTGCACAGACATCTGTCACTCAAACAGATGTCACCCCATAAACCTGAGAATATAACTCTTTTTTCCCATTCTGATTGGATAAGTGAAGCCTTCAGGTTCATATACTCAGTGACACTTGTTTAAGTGACAGATGTTCATGTCTAGTAGTCCTCAGTAGGGAGATGACCTTGTTGTCTTAGTGGGAGTTGTGTGTAAAGTGCTATAATTATACGTGCAGAGAGAATATATGCCTTTATGAAGGATTAAATCAATAAGGATGTTTTTACGCTTCAGATTGCTGTGTGTGCACTGGAGGGGCTTGGAAATTAGATAGCAGCATTTCAGGGTTTGATCCTAACCTGCCATAAGTAGAGCAAGATTAACTTGATGAACTCTGTAATGTGAAAAACCCCAAAACTGTGGAGTATGAATGGTAGAACAACAGGCCCAAGACTCAAAATTTTTAGCTTGTTCCTTACACATGGAAAAGATGAGAGGTGATGGGCACAAGTTATGGATGGGGAGATTCTGACTGACAAATTCTTTTTCACACTGATAACAGTCAGCCACTGGAATAATCTCCTCAGGGAAGTAGTGGATTCCTCAACATCGGACACTGTTAAAATTCGACTGTACAGGGTGCTGGGAGTTTAGGTCATGCATTGCCTAGAAAGGTTGGACCAGGTGATCCTTGAGGTCCCTTTCAACCTATTATTCTACAACTCCTTCTCGTGGATGATTTAGCTGTTACCATGGGTCCAGCTTGGAGGGTTCACTCACTGAGGAAATATCAATAGCTGCATGTAAGGACAGTGTAGGAAGGAGGCTTTTGGTCTGAAGAACTAAAATCTCCAAACTTGTAGTGTCTGGTGCTGTCCTCACCAATCAGATGTTTAAGTGTTGGTCACACATAGCTAAGTATAGGAAAGATGATGGGAGTTTTTCAGCAAGGTGGATTCTGCTTGGAAGAGTTGTAGGATGAGTGTGTTTACTTGGGGAAAAGTGGTAATTCAGATGGTTCAGTCTTCACTACTGTTGTCTTTGGTAGCCATATTGGTTTCTGTGCATGCTTTCTGAATTTAGTGTTTGTTACCTGTCATGAGCATATTCTGAGTCTCCAAAATGTTCTCTTTGGATAGGTAATCTTCACATAACTTGTCCCTTCCAAGCGTGACAGATCTTCATTTAAAACCCACCACTGATTCATTTCCTGCCCCCTTATTTTCTGTTTTCTAGCTGGTTTAAAAGCTGTGCGATTTGTAGTACCCAAAATGTTGTGTGACACAGGCCTACAACATCTTTGCCATTGGTCTCAAACTAGCTGCTTCAGGCTTACGATTTTATTAGAGGCTTTCTGATTTCTTCCACTGAAAGAAACTAAACACTCATTCCTCTTCACCTTCTGTACGTCATTTCATAATACGCTAAAATCATAAAGAAAATCCATGCAGATACTTGGGATTACTGAGACAGATTTTTAATTAAAAATTCAGAGGCGGTGTCTTGAATATCTTGATCTTTGTAAGTGAATTTATTGCAGATTTTATTCCCAAGAGTCTTCATAAAGCAGCACAAAAGACCAAACCTTCCGGTGTAAGTTGTATTTGGCAATGATGTTTTGTTTGTATATTTTTTTCGGGGGGGGGGGTTTAGGGGGGTTTAGGCTTTTGGTTTGTTTGTTTTAAATGGGGAATTCTTAGTTTCAGCAAGAGTTTTGCACGTGAACTGGAAGCGTAGTACTGGGGTCCATAGACATATAGGATGTTCCTCAAGTACAGCATGGATCTTTGGCTCTTCATTTCAGTCATTGCATCATTTCAGAAGAATCCTGGGTTGGTGGCACGGTGTGTGAGTGATGGCAGTGCTGGTTCCTACGCATAAAAGCAAGCAGAATTTCTAATTAAAGAAGAAGGGCGACAAATATTTCTGTAGGAATATGCGTGTATTTACTATACAAATACATACAGAATGTGGTAGTCATGACTGCTGTAAGAAGATTACATTTCCAAGGGGTGAAAACTAAAAATCAATGTTTAAGCATATGTATTTTGGCACTCCAATAACCAGTGGCCTTTTCTGTTTGTTCATTTGTTTGTGGTTTTTTTCCTGTGTGTTTTCTTTTGGGTTTATGCTATTTGTCTTAATCTTTCTGTACTTCAGTTTCCTGTCAGCAAACTGGGATAAATAGCGCACCTGAGGAATGATGTGAAGGTTAATGTACTAGCATTAAGCACTATAGAAAAGCCATGTAGTAGCCCACTACTCAATTCTCAGTTTACATTGTGTGCAATTCCAGTTTTATTTTACTTCCTTTTTTGCCATAGTTCACTTAAAGCCTGGGTTACAAGCCTTAGGCTGTTTTCACATGAAGATTTTGCCTGCATGTGTAGTTTTTCATTGACTTAAGCCTGTTCTCATAAAAAAGAAAAATATCAAATTTTTTGTAAACATTTTAGAGGCCCCCAATATAGCTTGTGGTGTTGTATTAATCATGTGGAAGCTGATTAACTTCCAGCTTCTTTCAGAGTCCAGCTTAGCTGTTGTCTATATATTTTGCCGCACTGATTCTTCTACTATGTAGCTTAAAAACATTAGTGCATTATGTTCTCATAATTTTCTGTTTCATTGCATCCTTGTTCGTAGATTATATTGAAGAGCTTCCTAAACAGAGAAACAGAAACCCCCAAATCCTTTTTTGGTAAAAAAGCTCTGTTTCAGAGCTTCTCATTTGCTTGAGGCTGCAGTTTATTTTGGTAGTCATGAGGAATTTGCCCCCTTCTCTAAGAGTAAAGCATTAAGAACAATTAGACAAAATAAAATTAAAGCCAAGTATCTGTATGTTTATTACAAATGCTCATGAAGTTTTGCCAGATAAGATTCCTTGCAGTTTCTAAAATTTAATTCAGAGTGAATCTATTTTATGAAAACCAAAACTGTTAACACTATTCTGAAAATAAGTTGCTGACAAAATAGATTTTGATGCTGCAGGTTTTTAATTGTTCCATTTTTTTCTTAAGGTATGTTTTCAGTGCAGTGAAAACACGACAAAATGAAGCATCTTGGATAAACTCAACACTGTTTCTAAAGACCTTTTAGTCCAAACTTGTTTTGGTGGGTTCTTATCCTTTTAGTTAGGAGTTTGCATTTGGCAAGCACAATACCTTAATAAATTTTCTTTATTACAGAAAAACTACTCACGTTAGTGATCTTCAAGTTTCCTTAATAGCAGGGGCCATGGCAAATTCTGCACGTTCTTGCAGGGACCTGATCTTTGGAGCAATCTGTGTATGAGTGACAACCCGAACTGTTCTCAGTGGAGGTTTTTCTCTTTTCAGCCAGGGACGTTCACATGCATGGGGCCCAGCCACGTGCTAAAGTTTTGACTGTTGTAAAGACATCCTGTCTTTTGATTCATGGTGAAAGTGAGTGTGTCAGTGACACTAGATAATGGTCTGTGGTGGAACATACAAAAATAGAAAAGTACTTATTTGTCTGTGGTAGCTGCTCCCCGTAAAGTCCTGCTTTGGCCCCTCCCTGGAAGGTCCCACTTTGGCTGATCCCCAGAAAAATCGCAACCCTGGGAGACCTTTCTAGATATCGCTGGCCACTTCTTCCAAAGTAGGCTGGTCCCCTACATCAGAATGAGTATGCATTTTTACTAGTATAAAAGTCCAGGCCTCAGATGATGCGAGGAGGCAGAACCTCATACCATGCAGGTCAGCGTTGCTTCTGCGGTCATGCCCGCTAAGGCTGAGCCTGCCACCTCGCACTGCAATGATGTTTCTCGGAGCTGGTTTCCTGATTGTCATTACATGGTCTTTGAGGTTGGTAAGATAACTGAACATCAGAAATATCCTTTACTGTATCTTTTGTTACCTCTGTATTTTCCCTGTGTTAATAAACTAGTTGTGATTCTTTATTGTGTTGCGTTTCTCTCAACCTGGAATCCTTGAACTCTGGAACATAATTGGCAATGAGGATGGGATTCCTTTGTCTGAGAGAGTGTGAGAGAAATATTTGGGTATAACAAGAGTCAGTGGGACTGGGTAGCAGAGTGCACAGCTACCGGGTTGCGCCATGTATTACGTATTAGTGTGTACTGGGGCCATGTAATGGGGTTGCACAGCTACCGGGTCGCACCACACTTGAGCGGGGCCATGTAGTGGAGTTGCACAGCTACCGGATTGCACCACGTTTTAGTTGTGATAAGGTTGTGAGTGGGGCCGTGTAGTGGGATGGCACAGCTACTGGATTGTGCCACACTTGAGTGGGGCCATGTAGTTGGGTTGCACAGCTACTGGATTGCACCACGCTTTAGTTGTGATGGGGTTGTGTAACCATGTTCAAGAGGAAACCACCCTCCAGATCGGCTCCTGGCACTACGCCAGTGGAATGGCCAGGATGGACCCCTGTCAATGGCAGCGATTGATTTTTTTTGCTTTTAGTACATAAGCATGGGTGTGAAGACTTTGACGAATTATGTTGCGTGAATTTAAGTGACCACTCCAGTTCAATACATGCATAAATACAAAAGTTGAAAAACCTCGCTAGCCAGCTAACAGAAAACACCCAGTGGAACCCCTTTCAGGGATGGACGTGGTGGGTGGGACTAGTGGCAAAAAGCTGTTGTATTATTAATGGTAAGGGGTGTTTATGTATTTTATGTTGTGTTCCTTGTCTTTTAGCGCTAATCCGTTCCCTTATAGACAGTAAATTATATAAGCTGTAGTACAGATGGTAAAATATTTGTGTGTTCCAACCATGGACCAGGGGATGGCACGTCAGGGAGAAACAGGGAGAAAGGCAGTCTCTGTCCTGTGCAACTGTGCAGTAAAAGGAAATCCAATTGAGGAGTACTTATCTCTGAAAATCTGCTGTGTAATTCTGCAGCTCAAGTTTTTTTACTCTTCTAGGCAGTGACCTATTTTCCATCTGTTGCTTCTTTGCCATTTTATGATAGAGGTACAATATCTTACTATTTTTAATTCTGATTTCCTATCTGTGCGTTCACTCGTCCCTGTTTTATTCTGTTGCAATGCTACCTCCAAGTGTCACATTAAAGTGATCCCTTTAGTCACTAAGGAAAGACCAGCATTCTGAAGTGTCAGAAAGCCTTCATATAAATAGCACATTTAGACTTGATCCTGTTCTGCATTTGTTTATCCTTGTTGTTTTTCTGTATTTCTTCTGGATTTCACACATTTAAGTATGGAGATTTGCTGGATACTAAGTATGTCAGGTATTTGCAAGCTATTTTTCATGGCAGGTGGCTGTGCAGAGCCCAAAGAATTTGCAAACTTTGTCAGCTTCTTTGAGTATTAAATACCAAGATGTAGATGCTAATAGGAATGATAGTAAGACAGCTCAGAGAAAAAAGATATGCCTACAGTGTGTCTTTTAGAGGCTTGATTCTCATGGGGTTTTTAATTTTGTGTATGCTTGGGTTATTTGGATATTGTAGTTTCTTGCACTTCGCATATGGAATTCTGGTTTACCTGTGGGCTTTTTTATATGTAAGTATAAAAGTAGAAAGTACAGTGTAGATAATCCATCAAAAAGGTAATTTCTAAGTTTTTCCTCAATATTTATCTTTCCAAGGACACAAAAGTAGGAAAATGAAGGTTTTGTGATTCAACTCATTTGCTGGAGTTCCCTCTTTGCTATGCTGTGAGGAAAAAAGAAGGACATAATTTGCTGGCATTTAGGTACCAAAACTTCAAAATAATTGTGCTTATGGATTTGGTTTCTGAAAATGGATCTCTTTTTTTATCAAATACCCGTATTTGGATTATTTTCAAATGTTACTTAGAATCTTTTGGGAATATGCCATTTGTTCACTGTTCTCATTTTTCATTTCTCCCCGTTTTCTCTTAACTCAGCATGACTTTTCTAATTAGACTCCCCTCCTCCAGCTGTGACAGTTTATTTTTCCTCAGTCCTATGTGTCTTTTTGCAGACCTTTTCTATAGTCAGTGTATGTGAGGGGATTGCTGCTACATCTGCCATGGGGTTGGGCTGAGTACCTATCTCTCAGGACATTTTTATTTTTTCCATTTGAATAGAGGTCTTTGTTACAGTTTTCTTAAGATGTGATTGAGCCTTTAACAGCATCACAAGCTCTGCACCAAGGTGGCTGTTTTACCTCTCAACCCAGCAGAACAGGCTGCAGGCATTTTCCAGGTTACTAGTCCCAGTTTCAGCCTCAGAACTGTGGCACAGTTTGGGACAGAATGATGCGGTGGTTATTGCATAGTGTTGAACAATTACAAATAAGGTAATATAATACAGGACAGTGGAATATAATATATAATGCAGGGTGGAAATTCAGGCTACAAAGAACATGCTGCCTTCAGGGCAGAGAATGGTGCAAGGTCTCAAAAGGGGATATTCCCTATACATCCCACCTTTCCGACAAATCCTGTTCTTCTGCTCATATTCATTAGTCAGAAGGGAGCTTCTCAAGCTTGTTTGCGAAAAAAGGTCTTGAGTGTGTTTTTGCTGTGAGTATCATCCCTTTTTTCTGAATGCTGTTGAAACAGTTGAAGTTTTACAGTCTTTTCCAGGCAACCTAATAGTGTCTTGCCAGTGCCAGGTGTTGTGGGTTAGATGTGACATTTAAAACCCACCCTCTAGTGCTTTGCCAAATGGTTTTAGAGCCTAGCATGTTTCTTTCATGCAGGTGGGTGCCAGCAAGTCTCATAAAGGGATGCTGAAGGATGCGTATGGAAAGGGGAGTTCCTTTAACTTTAATGAGCTTTAACGAGACAGCCCTGATGGAGTATGTGTAGTGAAAACCTTCTCACTGTCATCCTCTGCACACAGGCTCAAATTCTCCTGCTTTGCTTCTAAATCCCATTCAGTTAAAAGCCTCAGTGCAGGAATGGTGAAAGTAGATTAGGATAATTATTAATCATGAGTCTTCTGTCCACCTCGCTAACTCATCTGGAAGAAATTATCCCCTGTGTAAGTTCAAGTGTATTAACTGCTCTGCAACGTAACAAGCCCTTAATCTTCAGGCTTCTAAAGCCGTCCCCTTGTGCTTTCAGATTTTCCTCATCTTGAGGCTTCTTTGCTTTGCATTGCTTTAAAAAACTCATTTAAACACTTGGTGGTCATTCATGTTAAAGTTCTAGGAAAAAATCATTATAGGCTTTTTGTAGGTGACTTGTGAAATAAATATTTATTGAGGGCTGATCCAATTCAGCACACTGCAAATGCTCCTTTGAAATTTAGTGTCTGAGGATGGGAATGTTACAGTTCTTTCCATAGATGATAACTTTACTGATGTACCAAAACTTCCTCTCTAAAATACATTTTCTGACTTGTCTAACTCCCATTTGTTTTGCAGCCTGTGTATTTGCGCACAGATTTCGACATTATTTCATATTTATATATGTAATATTTATCTAGGTTATCTTCAAGTTACCTACTGCAGGCTATTGTGTCTGACAGCACTTACAGTATAAGAAAAAGATTATTATGCTTCCTTAGTCATTGGGGTGTATTTTTAATCTGCTAGATTAGGAGAACAGACTGTGACCATTGACTGTACACAGCTGTCAGGCTAAACCATCTAATGTAGCCAGGATGCACAGGGGGTGGGCCTGGTGTGAAACACCCAGATGCAAAAGCTTATGTTCTCAGTGCCTTTCTCTGTGTGCTGCACTGTGCATTGCCAGTATGTCTTCATGTGCCATGATCAGCAATTCAGCTTGTTCACTGTGTTACCTTGCCAGTTGGTGCTGAGGCTGGAATTTAATGCCAGTTCAATTCGGCATCATAGCATGAAATTATCAGTGTATTTGCTACTTGTTTTGTGAAGTGAGTTAAAGTTCTTATGCTTAAGGAATGAATGGATCATATTCCAATGTGCCTTCATTCAGCAATAAGTACATAAATCACGTTTAACGTTAGTATTTCTGTAATAATGCAGGAAACCTGTGGTCAATGAGATGTTTCAAGCCTATTGTTTTTTAATACAATGTGCCCGATTTCTCTTGGCGCATTGACTGAAGATCTCCAGTAATACTTCTGCCAGGGCCGGGTTCAGTCTGTTGGGACAGTGCTCAGCCAGACCACAGATGATTTTCCAGACAGGGCTGTAAACGTTGAAGGGTGAAGGGGGTGTAAGGAGCACATTAGGGCAAGGCAGGCTTTTAGTCTGCACCTCTTCCGTCTGTGGGTTTGAGGTTACTGGAATCTTTCTTACTCCACATTTTAACAAGTCAGTAATTAAATAACAAAATAGATCATTTGTATATGGGGAGGGATTAATGGCTGTATTTGCTTTCAGAGGCGTGCATGCCTTCCATCAAAATAAATTAGCCTCTCAGGTTTCTGAGGAGAGCATTAGACCTACCATCATCTTAAAATATTCTAAAGCTTTATGTCTGAGGGAAGCGAATTAAAGGATCTTAAATTTCTAATTGCTTCAGATGTAATTAATTTCATCTTTTTTTAAAGTAAAGTTGGATGAGAAAATGTGGTTTTAGAAGGCAGAGGGAATGTGAAGGGGAAGAGCTGTTATCCTGTGAGAACTGCTGCAAAGCACTGAACTGTTTTATTTTGTGCATGGCAATTAGTTGCAACAGGATGTTACAGATACCAAGTCAGCGCTTCCTGTTTGTGTGAGAAGTATCTTGCCTTTTACTGTGGTGAGACTTGCAGCATCCTCAGGACTTAGCACCCTGTGCTTCAATGTGCTGCAGCCTTGCAAAGGATACTTGGAGAGCTTCATCCCAGGTACAAGCCCGAAGGGATCTGCTGAGCCCTGCTGGTCCTGCAGGAAGGTGAAACTGCAGTAGCTCCTCTCAACGCCACTGACCCCAGAAAGAATACTGAGTTGCCCTCTCTGTAAGTTTATCGCTTTCGACATCTGACAGGTGTTTTGTGGCAGTCCTTCAGATTTATCATCACTACCTGATCTCCCCATCGTATCTTGCAGTAAATTTAGAGAATTCACAGCTTCTGACTTCTGTGTGCATTGCTGGCACTAAATGTCAGTTTTATTGAATTTCCCAGAGATGTGTTAACTATGCAGAGATTGGTGTTGAATCCACCCAGCAGCCACCTCTGCTTTGAACAGTTAAGAACATGCTAATACTAATATAAATATTGTAAGAAGAGATGCCTTTACATATTCTCAAAGCGCTGTCAGTATTATCTCTGAATTGCACAGCAGCTTGGGGCTGAGTAAGGGCTAGAAGCTGTTAGATGTGCACTCTGCTGCTGCAGTAGCTATTGAAGGTCTGTCTGCTGGGATGTCTTCCGCATCTCAGAGCGTTGTTTTCAGAAAAAGGAAGGTGGAAGAAACTTGATTATGGAGACTTGATTATGGAGGCAAATTTTAAAGCAATAACTTGACATAAAAACAAAGGCTACTTATAGAGTTTTTAACCTTGGTCCATTAAAAGAACATGCTTAAGTTAAGCCATGAGCTGTAAAGGCTAATTTCTTACCTTCCTATTTTTGTGCCAAGAGCCTTAACTGTATTCAGTTAACCCAACAGTGGAGGTCAGCAGAATCAGATTTGCAGCACAGCCTTTCCTATCATCCAGAAGTACCAAAGGCCCTTTCTTCCCATGGTGCAGGAAAATCTGTGCTGCCTTTCCTGATCACAGAACAGATTTTCTTACAGACTTGAGTCCTTTTCCTCAGCGTCCTCTTACACACTTAGCCCTGTCTGTTGGGTGAAATCATGGCTTTCAGTTGCAAGGCAAATAAACATGAAGTCTTGACAGTACCTGCCAGGCTCGATGTACCTGAGGTAACCTCAGACCTCTCTGCATGTCAGGCTTAGGTGTCTTGTTTAAGCCTGCAAGATTTCTCCTGGAAGATGCTCATGACAAAACACTTCTTCCCACCCCCTGCTCAGCCCAAGCAGTAAGGCAGGATTAGTCAGCCATTCTCCAATAAGCTCTTTAGCAGTGTGTTGCTTTGTTGCAGGAGTTAAGAGCTGAGATGTTAATTGAACACTTCCTCACCATTTTTGTTTTCTCTCTAGTGTTCTTTTTCAAATAAAAATCTATCACCACGATGTTACCAAACATATGTATGCACTGTAAAAGGCAACTCCAGACAATTAGCTGCTGATAACAATGAGCATATAAGAAACGTACATGAAATAGGCACTTGTTTGTGTGTGCTTTCATTTGGTTGGGGTTTTTTTCTCATTTCTTTAAATTTCATGGAAGCACAAAAAGTACGTCTTCACACTGGGCTACACTCCTTGTAGAGGTTAGGTTGCAGTCCTAAACTGTAAAGTGGCTAGAGTTTCCCAGTGAAAGAAACCGAATAATTATTTTTATATGGACAAAATAACTTACTTCCTTCTAGTTCTTTGTATCTCTCACAAACATTTCTGCTTCAGCTTTCCGCAAGATTCCCTCTGTCCTAAGCATTAGCAAGAATAAGTGTTTGCGGGGGAAAATAATGTAAAATGTTAGGGGAACTAAACAAGAATTTGCAGCCTGCTTGTTTTCCATTGGCTGTTCTGCTGGTTTTCAGTTGGCTAACTGGCCGGCTTACCTGGCATTCAGCTGGGTTCACATATGCAGAGCCTAAACATCAGGAGTGACAGATTGATTCTTGCTCAGAATTCATTCTTTGGGAAACAATTTATCCAAAAGCATGTGTTCGTCATGAAAGTAGGGATTTCTAACCAGACTTCTGTACTTTGATTGTGGTTTGTTGTTGGGTTTTGGGTTTTTTTTGTTCTCCTCAGTATGTTCAGATCTCATTTCATGCTAAAGCCTTTTCTTCTTTCAAATTACTTTGTTCTTATTCATGTTTATGCTGCTGTCTGTGGCTACTGGAAAGAAGTTATTTGGAAACCGCAAGTCACTGGCATAAAGCAAGGCTAATCTCCAGTGTTTTTCTGTTTCTCAGTGCAAGTGATGACGTTTATAGCCTGCTTCCAGAAAAATAAAGCTAAAGCTTTAGAGTGAGGGTGAAAGTATAAAATACAAAACTAATAAATGTTGCACAAGGTTATTTTGTGGGTTGGTTTTTTGTTTTTCGATGCTACATCTGTAGTCTCAGCTCACTACAGAAAAATGGCAAAAGGGAAAATGTCCATTTAACAACCTTCCTGCTACCACAGATCTGTATTTGAAAGCATTTCCTTACTCACTGTGAAGTGGTAAAATAATTGTAAGAGCTGTTTGAGTCAATATGTCCTCATCGAGGATGAATAATGATTCCTCCTTAGAGGAATTGTGCTGGCAGACTAGGAGCAGGACCAGTAGATCCTGATACTTCTGCTCATAGGAAGTAGTAACTTATTTCAGAATAAGGGATCACTTTGTCCACAGAAAGAAACTGAAATGTGGTATGTTCTTGCACAACAAAGCATCAGTTTACGGTGTGGTTGGAAGGTAATTTGCCTTTTATAGACGGGAATGGAGGCACCAAGATTGAATCCTGGGGGCACGCACCACAAGCAGCATTGCAGAAGCTAATTTTCTGGTGCCTTTGTCACCTGAGGTGGTCCTGGAGCCTCTGATTTCATAAGTAGGCAGAGTGAGGTTCCTCAGAGCAGGATCCTGATGAGCTGGAGGATTGCTGAGCGATTCCTTGCGACTTCCTTGCTGGGGTGTTTAGGGTCAGGTGCCCTCCAGGGGGAAGGATAAAGATGATCCAAAGACTCTCCTGTTTTGGTGTGCATCATGTGAGCAGAGACGGCAGCAATTTGTGACATCTTGGATGTGACCCTGTACTGAAATACCTGCCAGTGGTGAGACGAGCAGAGGCGGGGGGAGTTTGTTAATTCTGCAGTAGTTTTGGCATAACAGAGAAAAGTTGTACAGTGCTGTCAGGACTGAATAACAATTGAATGATTGTATCCAAAGACAGCACCTGAGGTACCTGGGAGGCATTGCTGATGGAAACTGGGAAGTGGTCTTTATCGCTTGGAAGTGGTCTTTGTTGCTTACTGGTGGCTGTTTACTGTTTGAGCCTGTTGTTTGTGCAGGGTCAGCATTAGTTTCTCAGAGCAGCAGTAGAAACTAAAGCTAAATGACATACCTTCAAAAAAGAAAACCTCCAGACCCCTGGTTAATGCCAAATTAATCCTTGTGAGCCAAATAATCAATACGTTTAATCTTGGCCATAACAAAAGCCCAAATGTAACCATTGGTACCTGTGACTATGTTCCACTATCACATAGAGGTCAGTTGTCTTTCCTTATATGTGTAGATTAGTGTATTAAGCACCTCACAGCCTGTGTATAGGTTTTGGTAGCTAGCTATAGCTTAAATTTAACAAAAATTTTCCACTAAATAGTTATTTTCTTAAATACTTCCTGTATTATGGGCTAGTTAAGATGACAGAAGAATTAGGAGCATCACCTGTGCAAAAGCAGGTAAAATTGCTTTGTCCTTTGTGATTTAGAAATAGAAATTAAATAAAGTCACTGCACCTTCAGGTTAGGGCTGTAATGCGATTTGCCATTGTATTTGACCAGTTGCAGGGTCAGGAGGTGCAATCGTGTAACTGAAATGGTGATCTGTGTAACATGGCTGAAAAGGGGAGCCTGCGGAAAGACTGGAGAGACTTCCATGACTGGGTTCTTCTAGAACCACTATGGCTGGGTTCTTCTGGAACTACCATGGCCAGGTTCTCCTGTGAATCTAGGAAGACGATTAATTCTCTGAGGAGTCAAGAAATGTCAGAAAAACTCAGAGGCAATGGGGAATTGCTGCGAGCACTTCAGTCTATTATTTTTCAGGGAAATATTCCAAGCAATCCATGGCAGCCAAGGAGAAGCTGCTAAATGTGCACTTTCCCTTCCAAACAGGAAAGTGAGCCAATTGCTAAGTACCTGAAATAAGAAGTAAAAGAGACTTGGAGAGACAGCTCCTCCAGGAGTCTGTGTATGTCCCATCCTGAAATGAAGGTATTGATGTTCCACTCCAATGCCAAACTTTCGAATTACTTCATTTCACCCAGCCCTGAAGCTATATGTAAATGGGGTAGTTTGAAATATGAGAAGTTTTTCTAAAAACTGGGCAAATCCTGGATTCTGGTACAGTTCAAGTAAAGCCTCAGATGTCAGAATCTGCCCATCAGAGGATTTTGCAGAATCAGCCACCCTATGTTTCTGAACAGTGCAAAGTTTAAACGATGTTGTAGATGGAGTTGCAGTATTGCTAATACCCAGTGCAAAAAACCAGTTCTGTATTCTGAATATTTTTGGTAGATTTATTATGGAAAGGCACTAACTGTGGCTGAATATATGAGACTACTTAGTTGGACTGGCAGACTTCTCATTAGTTTTTAGTGTGAAGTGGAAACTTTACCACTAGTATAATTTTGTGTAATATTGTATTGGTGACATTATTAACATCTGAGAGTTGCTCAAAGACCTGTGTGTGAAGTTTTTATCCTCTTTAGGAAAAGGGCAATTAATTTCTTTGTGCTCAGTGAAGTAAGGACATCTGCAAATTATAGTTCTGGTACATAATTATATGTTTTGAGTAGCACGCTGAATGCTTGTAGAAATATAAACAATGTGCAGTGATAAATATATCAACCAAGTCCTGCAAAATAAGTGGACTTTTGTTACAGATATTTTAGTGGCATCTAATTGAACTATTTCTTCTGTTTATCTTTTTCTTTATACCTTGAAAGGAAATTTGGGGACAGGAAAAAACTATTGGGGTGCTTGAAGAGATGATTCAGACTTCTTTTATCTGGCTCACCAACTGCAACAAAGCTCATCAGATTTATGGACAATATTTTAAAATTAAGGCTTACGCAAATTCTGCACCCTAAGTTTTTTCCTCTTCTCACTTTAAAGTCTAAACACTTCATGATATGATAGGCAACTTCACTAAAAAGGTTAGAGTAAGTCCTTCCGTGTTGAGTTCCCTGTCTGTGAGGATGGATAGATGTGGATAGAACTTCTGGGCTTAGCTCTCCATGGCTGTGCATTGTAACTTCATCCCATGGGCCAAATCTGTCTCTCTCTCAAGTGAGGTCAATTGCCACAGCCATTAAAACTGACAGCAAAACAGGATGTGTGTCTTGCTGTTGGGCTTAACACAAAGATTAAAAAATAATCTTATATATATATTAAAACAGCAGTGTACTGGCTAATTATTAAAATATGTGAAATTTGCAAAGAAAGCTTTGGTTCAGAGAGAAAATTCTTGTGTGGTTTTTTTATTGTTATTCACCCAAATGTACTACAAGGGACCGTGGGAATAAAGAAGGATTTTCCTCTTTTCCATGTTAGGTTTTTGTGCAACATGATTGGTCTTCCTGGATGAAAATGCCATCTCATGATGTTTCATTTGGATGACTGCCCTCCTATTGCCCAGGAACAATTGTTACGAAAATGTTTCTTGCTCACCTACACCCCTCAAAAAACAAAAATTGCCAGTATTAATTGCAGCACCCTTATTGGGTTTATTAGTGATTTGTAAGCTTGGGTGTTTTCTGTTGCAATTTCTATTGTGGAGCAGATTTCAATAGAAATATAAAATAGATTATGATATTGATAGGTGTATATATAACTCCGTAAGACTGAAATACCTGTGCAAAAGAAAAAAAAAGGGGAAATATAAGTAACTGTAGAATAGTTCAAAGCTGAATGTACAATTAAAACTCTTCAGATTTTATCGAACTGGACACATTTAAAAGGGTTTCTGTAATACTGGTTGCATATACATGGCACACCTAGGGATGCTCCATGTTGTTTTTTGCCAGGAGAACTGTGAGAATAGGGTGGTGGGTGGTTGTGTGCATTTGTGTGTGAAGACTTAGCAGTATTAAAAAGCAAGCCTATTTTTGAACTTGGCTATTTTGAACTCAAAACACAAGGGGTTTGAAACTTGGCTTCCTTTGAATTATTTATAATACAGAACTGCTAGACAGTGTGTTTTAAAAGTAAGTGATAAGCAAGAACAAAAATGAACGTGGTATCGCCTCATCCACACATCTGCATTTCTAAAGATTAGGCAGAATTTGATAACAGACTAAAGGTTATTTCATTCTTTGAGAATTCTTTCTCTTCATCTGTGCTGCATTTCTGGAGCTGGTATCCATGGCAATTTGCAAGGGTGATTTTAGGAGCTAGGTTTGGAAATATCTATGAAAGTTCTTTTTCTGACATGCTTAACAATATTACTTGGTGAGTTCATTTTTAGAGGTAAACTGTTGTAAGCAGAATGTTTAAAATTCTTCCCTCCC
>WYDI02030459.1:0-34159 GCA_009867235.2 Psittacus erithacus
CATAAAAAGGACATGGAACTGTTGGAACAAGTCTAGAGGAGGGCCACGAGGATGATCAGGGGACTGGAGCACCTCCCGTATGAAGACAGGCTGAGAAAGTCGGGGCTGTTCAGCCTGGAGAAGAGAAGGCTACATGGTGACCTCATAGCAGCCTTCCAGTATCTGAAGGGGGCCTATAAGGATGCTGGGGAGAGACTCTTCAGTAGAGACTGTAGTGATAGGACAAGGAGTAACGGGTTAAAACTTAAATAGGGGAAGTTTAGACTGGATCTAAGGAAGAAGTTCTTTATTGTGAGGCTGGTGAGGCCCTGGAATGGGTTGCCCAGGGAAGTTGTGAATGCTTCGTGCCTGGGGTGTTCAAGGCCAGGTTGGACAGAGCCTTGGGTGTCATGGTTTAGTGTGAGGTGCCCCTGCCCATGGGGACCAACTAGGGTTGGTCCTTTCCAACCCTAGTTATTCTATGATTCTACGATTAGTCTGATTTTCATCATTGCTGTATTTTTCAGGTACTTAGCACTCTTGTCATCTCATCTTTGATAACAACATTAGTGTGTATAGGTTTTCTTTTTTACTTATTACAGTTTACTAACATAATAGAGTTTAACATGAAAGATGCAAATGAAGGTTAAGTCTTAGTGTTTGGAGAGCCTAGTGCTTTTCCTTTGTGAGATTACACATCCAGCTGTATTAAAAGCTTGCCTCCTTTGCTGAACAAATATCCACAAAGATTTGTCATCTTGTGTAACTATTACTTTTACAGCTGTTGCGTATGCTAATGCTTACAGGTTTTTAATTTAGAAATTTGGAAAGAAAATTTGTAGGGAAAATAATCATCTCTTCACCAAGAAATCCACTGCCATTGTCCCATTTTCTGGACTTTATCTTCTCTTGGTAAACTTAGATTTCTCAGTCCTCTTTTAACATTAGGTAAGTTGTCTTTTAGCATTCTGATTTCTAGTCTAACAATCTGGTGGTGTAATGCTGTTGCACCAGCTTATTACTTTTGATGGTGATTTAGAGTCTGCTTTGGTAATTTTGGTTTATGTGGTCCCAACAGATGATAAAAACTGCATTAGCCTGATGGCGCAGTTGTGACCCAGTCTGAAAAACTGCTGATTCAAACCTGGTAAAAATGCGGGGGTTTGCCACGTTGAGTTTGTTTTTGCAGGGGTTTTGCTAAGTTTGGGTAGCGTTTTTCTAAATCAAGAGTTACACTGTCTCTCTGTAACTACTGGAAGGGCTTCTGCTGTTTTTACATTGACACTTATCAAAAGCTGTAGACAGCAAAATCATATGTGCAGCGTAGTAAAATCAGGTAAACCAGAATGTCCTGGTTTTCACATGGCAATGCTAACATGTCTGGCTTCATTACAGCACATAGTTCCCTGCCTGCTGCTACCGCCTTCCTTTGCTTTAAAATGGTTTATAAGATATGGCAAGCAGACAGGATCCGTTACCAAACTACATCGGGTTCAGGTCTGACTGTGATCAATCTTTATCCCTTCCCAAAAGGCCACAGTAGATTTTACTGACATGTGGCAGCCCTTCGGGTGATAAATGAAGTCCTTTTGGCAATAGGACAGGTTGTCCCTGAACGGCTTTCTAAGTCAGGATATTTAGAGGTAAAGTAGGACTCCCAAGCAGAAACGGTGTCATGTCAGCTATAATAGGCTTGAGCCACTCGCGTGTGGATCTGCTTGCATGGTCTCAGTGAGCTGGAGCTGTGACATTGCCAACTAGCATGAGTTGCCATGCTTCGGAAGGCAGAGAAGTCTTCCTTTGATGAAGAACTATAGCTGGACCAGCATATGAGAGTACAGAGCAGCATCTTACCAAGGAAGGGTGGCTTTGCAGCAGGTCAGGAGGCAGGCTTGATGGGACACCAGAAAACAAGACAGATCACTAAACTGATTTTATAAATGTGTTGGTTTCTATTTGCAGTCTGCTCTGGTTTCTGTACTTTGAGCTGGGAATTTCTAAATTGCTGAGGAAATTGATGGCACCCAGACTTGGCACTGCTCCTCATCAAACGCTTCATGCCTGTATTCAGCTTGCTTATTCAGGAGCATAGCCCTTTGCCTGAAGGAGAGGAGGACAAGGCTGCATTTTGGGGTTTTCTCATCTCTCCTCACAAAACATGAGCATAGAAGTTGTTAAATCCTTCATGTGAGGGGGGGAAATAAATTCCATACTGTCTTGTCCTTTTTGGACAGAGGATAATTAAAGATATGTGGGGTTTTTTGTCCTTCGTGTTTTATATTCACCAAGTTTGTGCATGGGATATGACATAAATTTACAAAAATCTAAAGAGAAATGCTGTTAATATATAGCAAATGTGGATTTACTAAATTCTGAATTGCATTTTACTTACTGTGGCAAAGTTGGGAGTAGCTCGGCTGGCATTAGTTAAGTTGCTGTATAAACCAGACATGGAATAAAAATCATGCCTGTTCAGGTTTAGTGGATGTAGTTCTTTAACATAATATTTTTTCTGAGCTTAATGTCAGGTTTCACACTTTACATCAAAAACTTATTAATACAGACTTAAAAGGTAATGGTGCCGTTCTTTCCTGATGCAGTGGAAATCAAACAAATCCTTAACTATCTAAGTTTATGATCAAGAAACATGGTCCTCAGGAATATATTATCTATGCATATAAATATATGTATAGAGCTTATGTATGTATATATATTTAAAATATTCATGCACTTTATCACAGAGGAACAGGAAATCTGTGGGTCTGATCCATGTAGAGGATCTCACTTCCTTTAATTAGTTTTATTGCTTAGATGATCTGATGATTTCAAAAATTTTGAATCTCATCCATTCTGGTGAATTAATTAGATTTGTAATTTCCATGATGAATAAGGTGAACCATAGTCCTTGAGAGAATTAAAACATCAAGAAACCAAATAAATCAGTGATATAACATGATTTCATACTTAATGTAAAAGCCAGTTTAATGAGTATTATGAAAGATTCAGTGTTTAAACTCAGCTGTGGGTACAGCATGTAGCTGAACAGTGAAGTGCAACAACAGAATACAGGAGCTATTTTTGTAGTAGCTATTTGTGAAATTAAATGTACTGTAACAAGATTGAACCAGGCAAGAATACACACGGAAGTCATCGTGGGTTTTGCTGTAACTGGCTTTTCTGCAGTCTTTCTCTTTCTCAGCAGTTGTTACTATATGCATTTGATTTCTTTTAACTGGTGAAATTGTGAGTGGCTGGTTGATGTTTAGATGAAACGACTGAAATTCTTCACTTCCAATGTTGTAAAGATTTGGTGGGGAAGAGCTTTATGTAGAGCTGTTGGTGGCCCTAAAAGTGAGCTATCAATAAAACCACAGTAGTTAAAAGACTGTAAGTTGTTTAGTGAGAACCAGTGTGTCAGTAATTTTCAATGTGTGACACAGGAAACATCAGGTAATGTGGTCTGTTGGAATGTGAAAGCACAGAAGTGTGAAGGCAGCTTTATTAGGTGTTTAAGGCTTTTTTGTTTCAGTTACAGCATAATCCCTTTATTCTGGTAAGACTGGCATTGAATCTTTAGGCTTTCCTCTTCTGGGTCACTGTGTTACTGCCTTTTGGTAGAGATGATACTCTTATTTGCCACGCTTGGTTAATTCTCTTTCCTTTTAACAGAGGACAGGATTATTCTAGCTCAAGTGAAACACTGCTAGTTGTAATATCCCCAATAACTGCAGCAACATCCATAATATACCAAGGAAATGAGGTTTCACTGAGGTTCGACATAAATTTTGTCATTTTTTGCCTCAGAAACTATATGCATAATTTGCACCGAAATAGGAAATGAAAAAGCACGAATCAGGTATGAACCAGACTTTGAAGGTTTTTCCTTGAGTGCTTATGGCTAGGTTTACATATGTTTTCCTTTTCTTAAATGCTTGAATATTCTTTTCGTAGTGTATGCAGATTCTTCTAAACATTTTATCTTCCCATAAAGTCACTGGTGCTTGTGTAGCCAGTTGTTTTAAATATAGAACAGAGTAATCCACAGAAATGGGAAGTGGAATTTAAACATCTCTCTTGAGGAACCTGCTGTTGGGGGTGAGTACTAGGGTGGCTGCCACACTTCCCATTTGTATTTTGATCTCTTGTTCTGTTTTCCTTTCTACATAAGCTTTCTGGAAAGAAGAGTTTCATAATTGCACTGCTGACTTAGGGAACCATATAAATAAGCTAGATGAAAATGAATTGCTGCCTTTTTACACACACAGGATGAACCTTTGAAAACTTTCTTTTTTGTTTGACAGCTTTGTTTATTATGAATCTACAACCACATGTTATGCATATGGATAGACATCATGACTCCTAGCTAAACCACAAATATGTAATTTTCCTCTGGACCCTTTCCTCCAAAAACAGATCTCTACTACTTCAGCTAAAGTAAGCTTGCTCTTTCAGTAAAGCTAGCACAGACATTTTTAGGGGATTTTGTAGGTTTTATTCCCCTTGCTGTGTACAGGCAAACTTGTTGACAGTTTAATAGGTGAATTCTGCACTGGTTCTTGGATCAGTACCCAAATGCTGGAAAAAAACACAGTGAACCTCTTGCTTGAGCTGGGGGGAGATGGGACAGGACACCAAACCCAAACTGAAAAAAAGTTGCAGTATATTTGATATGGATGTCCCTGTTTGGATAGCATTAGTGCAGCTCTTGTATGGGTAGCAAAATTGTTGTTGGATGGTTTCCATTATAAACCCAGCTCCAGCCTTTACATTTGTGGCTGTGGACTAAACCCGCTCTGTGGGATACTTTTATCTTCGCCTGTTCTCCTTCCCAAGAGAAAATAGATTATTGTCATTCAGGCAGCAAGTTTACCAAGCAGCCTAAATCTGCCCATTTGGAGTATTTGGCATCCTGCCTGCTAAGCAAGGAGGGAGGCTGGGGGCAGGAATCAGCACACACCTCCTTCTGTAAGAGGTCTCTCCAAGGAGAAAGTGCTTGGCTTCATGCATCACCTCAGAACTGACTCGCATCCTTACCCCTCCTCTTTGCTGTCTTGACTTCAGCTCCTTCTGACATGCAGAAAAGGATATGTTTGGTGATGGAGGCAGAGAGAAGGAAAGGAGAATGGGTGGCATGACTGGTGGGCAGGAAGAAGCACTTGGGTGAAGGTTTGGGGGAAAGGTGAGGATCTTAGCAGGCAGCAGTAAGAGGCGAAATGAAGGTCTCCTGACTTCGGACCATGGATCATGTTTTGACGTAAGTGATCATAAATCAGGAGTGGCACTTTGGGAGCATGCTGTGGAGCTTAGAAATGTCTTTGCTTCTGTTCCAAAGATGATACAAACCCAGAAAGCTCATTAGGAGAGGTGATCCTCAAGGATACTCCCATCTGCACAAATATCTTTACTTACCTACTTACTTTACTTACATACTTACTTACATACCCTGCCTCCTGAAAAAAAAGCATTGTAAATCATGGAATCATGTGGGTTGGAAGGGGTCTGTGAAGGTTATCCGGTCCCAACCCCCTACTCAAGCCATATCCAGTAAAATTAGGTTACTCAGAGCCTGTTGTGCTAAGTTTGGAGAATCTCCAGAGAAGGAGGTTGCACAGCCACCTGGAGCCCTGCTGCAGTGTGTCCACCTTCCTGTAAAAATAAATGAATTAATAAATAAATAGATGTCTTTTTGCCTAGCTGGGATTTTCCATACTCCAGCAAGTGTCTGTTGCCTCTTACCTTGCCATCTGTACCCTACAGAAGACTGTCCCTGTCATCTCAACAGCCTCCCCGCTGGTAGCTGATGGCAGGAGGGAAACGTGTTCCAGCCTTCCCTTATTACAACCACCTGTAGCCTCTTGGGCATTGTGGTGGGTGGCTGCTGGAGAGAACCTGAGAGAAAGGATAGCTAGCAACAAATTCAGCTGTCCTAGTAAGTACTTAGATTGGGCTATAATAAGTACTTAATATCACTGGTCACTTCAAGTGCACAAAATAGGATGTAATTCAGGGTATGGTATGGTCTGGTTTTGTGCTCATAATTTTAGATCTGAGCATTGCAGTAGTCTGCTCTTGGGATACCTTCCTGGGTAATATGCTGCAGAAGAGAATAGCTAAGGGCAAAGAGCCAAGTGTTTGCAATGTTTTGTTCTCTAAAATCTTGTCTGCTGATCAGCAAACTGGATACTGGGAGGAAAAGTGGGTGTTCATGAATACAACCACATCCCTGTTAGAGTGGTTTTGTTCATTTCTTCAAAATGCATCCACTTGCATGTTTAAATATTGTGACATAAATTCTTAGTGAAAGTGTCATTTAACTGAAGGCTGTAAGCAGGGCCTGGTGCTTTGGAATGCTGTGTTTAATTGTTGGCAAGGTGTGCATTTGGAAGTATATTTTATAGACTGAGCTTGTCTGTTATCATCTCACATGCAGAAATCACTTTTCCTCTTGCTTTTGCATTTCTTATGCATCTTCTGCATTTCTACCAATGTAATCCTGTTCAGGAAGAGATTTTATAAAATCTCTGATATTATATATTGAGAACATGGAAAATCTGATTAATTACTAAAAATGTAAAATTTCACATGGTAGACAATGAACAAAACACAGTGAAACTGTACCACTGTGACATGAGGAAGCCGGCTGAACATCAGTCCATGGCTCATCTCTCATTAGCAACATAGACCCAGGGTGTGTTCTATGTTTATGTGAATGCAGCTTATGAGAAGTGGCGGTACAAACTACCCCCAGCTCATGTTCTGGAGATGTTAGGAAAGAGGAAAATATGTAATACAGCTTCTTTCCTTGCCCAGATTCTGGTAACTGTGGTGATCTAATGATGACTGCAGCTGCCTGCTAGAGACTCCTGGCCGGTACACATCACAAACATGACTACACACTTCTAGATTTTGAAGAACTTCTTGTCTACCTTTGTGTTTCCCTAAGAGGAGTTCTTTTCTAAACTACTTAGAACAACAAAATGATTTTTCAATAGCCGCAGTCTCTCCTCACCAGGACTCAGGGTTGCTGGCTTAGCCTGGTGTGTACATAGCTCTGCTGGAGTGTTCCCCTTCACAGCATGACTTGTGCCAGTCTGACCAGTCTTCCCCTCGTGCTCAAGGGTGAGGGGACAGAATCGCAGGTTGACAGTCACTCATCTAACTGTCCAGTCTTGTAGCATTTCAGGTGTCATTTAGGGTTTTCCTCACTCCTTCAAATGTTTGCCTTTAAAAAATCACAATTTTTTTTACCACAATCTGAAGCTGTTCTGTTGCTCCACTCCTGAAAGCATCTGTTAAAGCCATGGCAATACCAAAGGGTGCTAGCTGGACTGGTCTTGTGGGTTTTCATGTGCTGCATTCTAACACAGAGGGAATGTTGTTACCCTGCAGATGCCACTAACCTCCATCACTGGTAATGGATTATACCTTGTAATTGCTCAGTTCAGTCTGGGATTTAGAGATTTCTGCACTGACGACTCTTTTACTCCTGCAGAATTGCAGATGCAGGATTCTTTCCGGTTGATAGGGGTTTAATGATATCTCTCTCCTCCCAGTCAGCTTCCAAATTTGGAAGTTCTTTTTTTAGTGGCTTCACCAGAGTGTTAGTATTCTCATGGACTGCTTGTGGAAATGTGCTTCTAATTTTAGTTTGTCTTCTAGATGTCTGTCTCCTTTAAATACATCCAACTTCTCATTATGGCCAGACTGGGCCAAGCATGGCACTCTGCTCCTGGTATTTGTATATTGAAGATGTTCTGGTATTGTAATAAAATCCACAGCTTCTGTTCTTGTGCTGCATAGCAGCAAATAGCACTCATGTATCAGCAATTGTATCATCCAAATAATGCTTTTTAATTAATATACTTGTTGTGCATTTATGTACCAGGTGTCCTTGAGAGTTACTTAGTTGTATTCCATCCATGTAAACTTAATCTAATATTGATGGTGTTAACACTAGCATGATGTTAAATTGGGCTATGCAGTCTTGCTGCATTGATGATCAAAAGTCATAATTGCAGCTGAATGGTTTGGAGCTCTCTTCTGTAGGATACTTATTTTGGGAGTTGGGGGATGTGCTAAATAAGAGAAATATTCCAAGAGATGTTTCAACTGTAACTAATACTCTGGTTCTGTGACTACAGACTGGCTTCCAGCTCTCTGTTGCAGTTTCTCTTACATCCAAGTTTATGTGGGTTTTCACTGAGCTAATTAGTCTTACAAATGGTCCCATGGGACAGGAACAAACTCTCTAATTTGCATTTATTGTGAGACTGTGATTAAAAGACTATGGCAGTTTCTCATTATAAGCCTCAAGTTTGTCATTTATTAAGTTAATATGTATTCTCTGCTTTTTGTAAAACAAACCCTTTCAATCATGTGGGATCATCATTCACTTGTAAACTTGCATCTTATGAAAATGATAGTAATTTATAGTTGACTAAAGTTAAAGGTAACATGACTTACTATGATAGCTGGTTGATAGAGGGGGAAGCCACATTCACTCAGAAAATAATACAGATGGTTTTGAGCCCAGCCCAGTGGATAGAGATGGAGTAAATTACTGTGGAAACACCCTGTCTTGGTATAGTACTTGGAATCTCTCAGTTTTGTCCTCTTTTAAGTCACTGATACACTGCTTATGTTGTCTTGATTAATTATAGAAGCATATGGTTATCTAGGTTACAGCAAATTTTAGTTCCCTATGTTTGATGGTGTATGCATGTCAGCAGCATCATACACACAGATAGAAATGAGACCAATTATATAAACTTAATGTTTTTTTTCCTTTTTTTCAGACTGGCAGTGGCTATTCGAAACAGACTTTGTATCTTCACTGTAACCTGTGGCTTAGTGCAAAGATGCCTAGGCTTGCTTTTTGATTTGCTGTTGTCAAAGAGCATTTTAAATGTTGATACAATTAAACTAATGGAGATGTACACACCAGCTTGCCTAAAGTCAGTTTGGATATCTCTACACCATGTTCCCATCTGCACTAAAGGCATGCCTTAGGAAACATGCTCTAAGTACAAATGGAAGTATTTATCTGCAATTGTTGTGTGCTAACTCATGGCCTTCTAGGAGAAGGGGAAGTAGCAGCAGAAATCCTTCTGCAAAGTCAGTAATATTTGGCAACATCTTGAACTCTTCAGTGTAAGGCTAGAAAGCCTCCCTTTCTGTGCTGCTGGCTCATGGGAAGCCCTACCTTGGCTCCTTGGTCAGAGGAGGCAAGCTTTTCCACCTACAGTAGCCTATTGCTGTTCTGTGCACTAGCACAGCACAATGCTCAGTTAAAACAAGATAAATGAATGGTATAGTTTTAGTTTGATATTTAGCAAGGATGCATGAACCTGTTTGCTCCCTGACTACATACTCTCAGGGAGTTTTCAGTGCATAGTGACTAGTATATTGTCATGATAAACTAATCAGGTCCTAATAAGCCCCATGGAATTGCTCTTTTCACAGTAGTTATGGCTTCCTCAGGAAACAAATAGAAAAACTTACAAGGATATAATAGATTCATGTCCCAAAATATCAAATGTGAAATGATAATAGGGCAAAAAGATGTTTCCTTTTAACTTGATTCACTTGTAAGATATTATTTTGATTCACATTTTGTGAATGAAAAGGTCATCTTATAGAAATGTTCAAACAGGCTTCATCATCTATAAAGAAAAAGTATAGCCAAGTATAACAATGTGATGAAGCAATCCACAGAGCTGAAAGATTAGCCAAGTAGGTGTAAACTGCAAGAAAATACATGTAACAAGATATTATACTAACAGTTGCAAAACATGGAAAGTTTGAGGTGGTCCATTTTGTGTTAGATCCTTTGCTCCCACGAGACGTGCAGGAGTGGCTGCACTGGGTCAGATCTAAAGCCGGTCTGTCTGGTGTCTGATAGTAGCTGTGGAGGCATGGGAAGGTCTGTGGAGATGCACATAGTGATATTTCCCCTGACTACTTCCATGGTTTCCAGTGTTGGCAGTTCAGGAGCTTCCAAAGGAAATGAAAGTGTGTATGTATTTTAGTAGCAGTGTGGGTCTCTTTCATGAAGTTGACTTTATTGTCCTAGAACACTTTTGCTGGAGCAGGTCCATGGCCTTCAAATGCTGCCATAGCTTCAGAATGCAGCATTTTCATGGAATCATAGAATGATTTGGACCTTAAGATCATCTCGTTCCAGCCCCCCTGCCATGGATAGGGATGCCTCACACTAGACCATGTTGCCAACCCTCTGTGAGCCTGGCCTTGAACAACTTTGCAAGATGGCAAATTACAGCACATGTAATATGTTCATCAGACTATTGATCCGGTTCTTCAACCCTGCTGTGTTTCTGCAGTGTTACAAAGTAGAGGTAATATAATGATTGGAAAGATAATCATGGGGAGAATAGCTTCATGCTCTAGTTATCTCCGACTGCCAGAACGACCTGTTTGAAAACACTGAAAGACCAAAAAACAATGGCTGTGTATGTAAATACTACATTTACACCTGCTCTAGGGGGCAGGGGAGTTGGACTAGGTGATTTACAAAGGTCTCTTTCAACCGTATCGATTCTGTGGTTTTCAGTATTGCCCTTGGTTAAATCATTAGTTCAGATTAATTACAAGTATTCTTTGTTAGGATAGTTATATAGGAGTGGTCACTCAGTTCAGATTGCATACAAGAATTGGATCATTGCTCAGTTACTAAAAAAAGAAATCACCATCTGACATTAATATCAGTAAAGATCATCTTTTAGCTCTTCTTTCTCCTATAGGCTATCACAGTTTTAATCAACTTTCAAATGAAGATTGTTTATTAAGTTACCCTGAATTCACAGTCATCCGCTTTAGTTTTACTTGATGGTCTTTACTTTGATAAACTAATAAATAAGCTTCTAAACTCGAAAAAATTTAAAAAAAAAAAAAAAAAAGCTGAAATTTTTAGGAAAGTTAGCTGTAGTAATTGCTGCTACCGTGTGAAAGAATTTGGCCTGGGTTTTCTGAAACTAATTGTTACTGAAGGTCCCTTAGGTACAGTGCTAATTGCTTTGAAAACATTACCGACCATGCTTGGTATGTGCCTTACTCCTTTAGGAGAGGTTCTGGTAGAATACATGACATTTCATTTATTTTCTGTGGTACTTCTTGAGTCATGCCATAGGATTATGTCCCTGCCCATGGCAGGGGGGTTGGAACTAGATGATCTTAAGGTCCTTTCCAGCCCGGGCTATTCTGTGATTCTATTCTATGATTACAGTTTTCTGCTTTCCTTTTTGTTGAAAATAGTTGAAGCAGAGTGTTTTTGTAAGCTGATGCCTTTAAATACCTTGGGGCCTCCTCCTGGTGAAAAGGGAGCATTTAAAAATAAACACACTGGTCTGAGTGGGCATTATAGAAATTATTTCGTTTTCTGTGTTTAATGTGTTTTGAGAGAGGAAAGATGAGAAGGGAGGTGGTGTCCTGCCCAATGATTACAACCCCCAAATATCCAATTTTGCGGATATGCACATCCTACATATTATTTCTATAGATTTCTTTCAATCTTGGCCAGCACTGTAGGTATTAAAAGGGACGTAGCCTAATTTTGACAGTTAGGCAATTCTGTCTGAGGTTTTATTTTCTTGTGATGCATCCAGACTCTAAATGAAAGCTTTCTTCTACCACATTTACAGTTGGTAAAGTATCTGTCAAAACATACAGAAATGTATCTTTCAAGGAGGGACTGAGAGACTCTTTGTTTCTCTAAGTAAGATGTTAGACTGTGTGCACTGAGGTGATTTCATTCAGTTTTCATTTGATCTGTTTTATTACTTCAGTTTCTAGAATTGCTAAAATTCTGTGTCACTTCATAATGAATCTTGGCAGTCAATGAGTTGCCCAACCATTGTGGCAATCACTGATCTATAAAAAAGACTGTGAAGGTGATGTGGTGCTGGTACAGGTTGCCCAGAGAGGCTGTGGCTGCTCTATCCTTGGCAGTATTTAAGGTCAAGTTGAACAGCGCCTTGAGTGACATGGTCTAGTTGTGAGGCGTCCCTGCCCATGGCTGGGGGTTGGAACTAGATGATCTTAAGGTCCTGTCCAACCCAAACCATTCTAGGATTCTAAGACTTGCTTTAACAGAACTAGGCCCTTCTTTTAGAAAAATTAAGTAACTTACTTTTCTTCCATGCATGTATGCTGTATGGTTTTCTGAACCTGATAAGTTTAATTAATGTAATATCTCTTGTTATAGCTTGTCCTTTTATTAGTTAACACTCCATGAAATTCTTGTGTAGACTGTCATTATTCCTCTCCTTACATGTTCTGATGAATGCTAAAATGGTTAAAAAAAATGAGTGCTTAAAGCATCAACACTGGCAGCTGAGATGTTGGTTTGCTTTTAGCAAAAATTTGTGTCAGACTTTTATTTTTAATCCATGAAGCTATCCTCATAAGGCTTAATCAGATGCTGTTTGTAAGGCTTTTTGTGTTCCAAAAAAACCTTATTAAACTTACAAATTCAGGGCTTTAACTGCAAAGAGGAATTAGCTTAACCTCAAATGCAGGATTTCTAGTAAATGACACAATCGTATATTCAATAAAGACATGAAGATAAAGCTGTACATTTTAGTACTCTGGTTTTCAAACAACTGTATAAAACTTTGCTGCATTCATACATGAATAATTAAAGGTGTGTAACTCTAGCTGTTTGTTTTAACTGCAAAGATATAGGTTATGATTGCATAGTACTCCTCTGTGCCTTTTTGCACACCTAAACGCACATGTGCCTGTATTGTGGCACACTGAAAAGCAATAAAAATTTGTTTGCCAATGATAGGCAGCTGGAAGCAGTGGCTGATACACCTAAGCTGTGCTGCAATTCAGCAGGACCTCCGTAGGCTGGAGAATTGGGCAGAGAGAAACCTAATGAGGTTCAACAAGGGCAAGTGTAGGGTACTGTACCTGGGGAGAAAGAACCCCAAGTACCAGCACAGGTTGGGGCTGACCCTACTAGAGAACAGCTCAGCTGAGAAGGACCTGGGAGTATTGGTAGATGATATGTTCACTATGAGCTGGCCCTTGCATAGGCTTCCCAGAAGGGACAAGTGTATCCTGGGAGGAGTGTGGCAGCAGGTTGAGGGAGGTGATCCTCCCCCTCTACTGACCCTGGTGAGATCACATCTGGGTCCAGTTCTGCGCTTCTTGCACAAAAAAGACAAGGAGCTTCTGGAGAGGGTCCAGTGGAGGACACAGGGACCATCAGGGGTTTGGAACATCTTTCTTACGAGGAGAGATTGAGGGAGCTGGGCCTGTTTAGTCTAGAGAAGACTGAGGGGGATCTCATAATGCATATAAATGTCTCAAGAGATCTCTTTTGAGATATTTATGTGCGTTAATGGTGCCAGACAATTTTCAGTGGTGCCCAGCAACAGAACAGTGAGCAATGGTCATAAACTAAACCACAAGAAGTTTCACCTCAGTATGAGGAAGAGCTTCTTTACATTGAGGGCGGCTGAGCTCTGGAACAGGCTGCCCAGGGGGGGTTGTGGAATGTCCCTCTCCGGAGGTATTCCAAAACCGCCCGTCCGCGTTCCTGTATAACCTGGTCTGGGTGGTCCTGCCTTGGCAGGGGTTAGACTGGATTATCTCCGGAGGTCCCTTTAAGCCTTAATGATTCTATGATAAAAACCTGTTGGTTAAAGAAAAAAGTTATTACAACTCCTTTCCCTGGAGACTAGGAATACAGAATTACAAGATCTGGAATACCTGTTTACTTTTTTCTTGATTTTCAGTTAGTTAATTTTATTTGGGATGTTCTGGTTTTAGCAGCTAGATTTCTGAGAGGCTAAATCGGTTTCCATCTTTCAAGTTTCATTTGTTTTCACATAGTGCCTGAAGCCTGCACAGAATCTAGACCTGGAGATCTGTTTGTGCTTACACATCACTGTAAAGCTGCTTAGGTTTATTTAGGGTGCTTAGTAACTCAGTGATCACAAAATGTACTCTTATCACAAAATGTACTTTTCCTGAAGCATTCTTCCTTTTTCTTCTCTCCCTGTCATTTCTCACAACAAGTACTGGTGACCTGTTTAAACTGTCCAGCTTGATCCAGCAGGAATGTAGCTCAAGTCTCATCATGACGAAAGAGTTAGTAATCTGCGGCCATCTGCTTTGACATCAGTATCTGGATTTACTTAGTCTCACTTCAAAAGCTGGTCTTTCATCTACTTTGGGAAATACTTTTTTTTTATTTTCCATGTAGCAAGAACATTTAACCAAAGGTAACAGTTTGACAGACCAACTTCTGAGCAGGCATTAGGCTTGAGGGGTTTAGTGAAGGCAGTGAATGGCAGCGTTACTAGCATTTAATCAGAATACAGAAGTTTATTGTGTGAGAGCCCTGATGAGGGACAGTTTTGGTCACTAAAGAGTATTTTTAGAATATATAGCATTTGCTTCATACTAGTTAAGATTTACTGTTATAGTGCCTTGGGGACCCATGCAGTCTTTCCAGACAGTAAGCTGCTTAATTATTTTTCCTGTCATTTTTCATTATGCCAATACAGATGCAGATTAATAGGATTTTTTTCTGAAGCTGTTGATCCTAAGTAACCATGAATTTGCACTGTAATAAAAAGTTGTTTCTTTTGAATGCATTTGGAAGCTGTATAGGTTTGATTCACTGGTGGTGAACAGACCTTTTAATAGCATACACAGCACCGCTGACTTGCATGAAGTCGTTGAATAATAGTATTACAATATACCCTTTGTGTTTTTAACAGTGTGCATAAGGGATTAGATTCTTAGATAGACAAAATCATAGAATGGTTTAGGTTGGAAGGACCTTAAAGATCATCTAGAACCAACCCCCTGCCATAGGCAGGGACACCTTCCTCTAGACCAGGTTGGTTACAGCCCTGTCCAGCCTGGCCTTGAACACTGCCAGGGATGTGGAATCCACACCTTTTGTGGGCAACCTGTGCCAGTGTCTCACCATCCTCATAGTAAAGAGAAACATGCAGCACACCAGATAGATCCCACAATGGCATCTGCTGCCTTTAACTCACTCCACCAAAATGTTACTATGTGTAATGTCTTTCAGAAATCAGCTGCCTGTGAGCATTGCTACTGTACTAATCTTACCAGATTAGTGTCTAAATATTTCAAATTGTTAGGTAATGGCTTTTATTAGCATTTCCAAAGTTCTTTCTACTGTAACTGAGCAGCTTTATTACAGAGGGCCCCAGGCCGTCATGGTCTCAGTGTAATAATATTGTATATGAGGAAGGGTAAACATGAGGAGCAATCTCAACCTTAACTGTACTGCCTAATGAGCTCGTGGCATGTGAGCAGGGGGGAAAGAACACGTCATCCATGTCAAGAGCCAAGTGCTGCTCTTGTGACTTCAGCATCCTTCATTTGTGGCTCAGACAGAGGACTTCTGCTCTACACAGCTGCCCACTTTGCTTCACTCCAAAAGGGTTATGCCTGCATGGTCTCTTCTATGGGCATACATCAGCTTTCAGCTACCTTAAACACTGGACAGTGGGCTGTTACTGGTAGCAGAGATTCAGTGCCAAGTACCTGAGTATTGAGCCAGCTTTCTTACTGGGTTTGGCTGATATTTATATTGGGTTGTTTTTAAACAATTACCTAAACTGCACAAAATAGGAGCGGAAGCCCCAGTGGTAGCTACAGCAGAGACTTAAAGCAGGGTTGTTTTGTATTGAGTTTGATGTCTGGAAGCTATAGTTGTGACCACGTTACGCATCACTGGTTTAAGGAGTGGTGGCTCAGCAGAGATTGTTTATACTATGCAGCAAAAGAGAGGAAGTAGTGACGGTCATGGAAAAATGTGGAACACTGAGGTATAGAGAATGAAGTTGCAGTGAAAGTGGTTTTGGTTTTTTTTGAAGGAAGCAGATGTCTCATCAGTGCAAAGAACAGTACTCCTGAGCAGTGGTTCACAAGCTTTTGCATCCACAGCTCTACTCCTGTATGCAGTTTTGTGTCTATCATGTTTAGCTTAGGATCTCAAGCATATTTAGCTGGGGAGCTAGACTAAAAGCTATAGGATGGATTTTGACTTTGGTCTCAGTTCTTGGCACTGCTGTAGTGATTTCTGCCCTGGCATCCATATGAGCTTCTGATGAAGTTCTTGCAATAGCTTTGTTTCTCTTCCCTCATCACCTTGCTTTATTTATCAGAACAGGGAAGATGACAAAGGGTGACTTCGCAGGAAGATCTGAGTCCTGACAGTGCTAAGCCACTGCAGATCTTCCACTTCTCAGCCAAGCAGTTTTGCTGAGCATGAGGCATTCTTTGTCAGAGACCAGAGAGCAGAAAATGCTGAGAGGCAAATGTCTGCAATGTAAATTGGGTAGCTGAAGGATTACCAAAACCCGTATCTGATTGGATCTTCTCAGTGACTGAGGTTGTTTCAGTTTTTATTTTACCTCCTTATTTGCAAATGCACAGTTTATCCTACCCATAGTGGCAGGCAGATACCAATTCATAGAAACCTCTGGATTAAATTGTGTCATTCCATTAAGTTCCTTCCATTAGTAATTAAGTTAATTTTTCAAAGTTGCTTTTGTTTTTCTTACAGAGTGATCACATAAGATCTGCATAAATACTTTAATGCCCGTTGGGAAGAAGCCAGCATGGAGGGAAAGCACATCTGTCCATTTCTCACTCTTCTTGCAGGAAGGCAGGAACTTGAAGAAGTAGCTTGCATATTTCAGCAAATACAACATACACTTTTGAGACTTTCAAATCCCTTTCAAACCTTTACTACTGAGGAATGACCCCTGTAACTTCCTAACAGTGCAGGTATTGGAGATATTAAGCTTCATAGTTATAGGATTAATGCTTCTGGCAGTCCATAGATCTTAATCTTTAGCACTTCAGAGGGAAAATTAGTGTCTTTAACTGCATTACCATTAGCTACAGTTATCCCTTTCCATGCTCTTTTAATAAGCACAATGAATGGGATTGCATGGAAAAAGTCTTCCTAAAGAGCGGTGCTCTGGCAATTTGACACCTCCATGCACATTTGTGCAGCTGCCGTACTCATCATGGGCTATACCTGCTTTCTGAAGATAGTCTTCTCAAATGTGTTGTCGTTGTAACCTTACTAATTCAGATACCAAATGAGCAAAATTATCACTTCAGCAGTTTCACAAAACCAAATATTTTAGGCAGTAATTTTAGATATGGGTAGGTATCTTTATCCAGAGGATTTTTTAGCTGACTTTATCAGCTGTTTGACTTGTCTTCTTACCTGGAACAATTTGTTTTTCATTGGAATTGATTTTTATATTTCTCTTTAAGGCAGAAATTCAGAAAGAAGATAATGAGGTTGCTTGATCATTATATCAATGTTTTTTTCTGTAGATCAAATACAAAATACTGCAGCTCAGCACAAAAAGCCAAATAAAGGGGATGATTGGAGCTTGCCCACACTAATACCTAAATAAAAGCCTAATAAAGCTAACAGGAGTTCTCCCTAAAATTATTATGACTGTCACAGTGTGGTGATTGGAAGGTATTTCAGATTAAAATCAGTGCAGAAGCCAAAGGGATATTCCTGATTTTTTCTGGCCTTCCAGTATTATTCCAAAAGCAAGAGCTGTGTGCTCCCTAGATTCTGGTCAGGTATTTCAAGTGGTTTGTTGAAGGGCAACAACTTTGTTGTCAGAGGTTGTTAATACCTTCTCTGTAAGCCACTGGAGGAGAACAACCATAGTGCTACAGCAGGCAGGAGGGAAGAAACTATTACTCTTGGGTCCTTTCCACCATATAATGTGTTTGTTCATAACAGCACTCATAAAAAAACTCCAATTAATCACGATCAGGTCTAACTGTAATCATTTCAAAATAGATAAATGGCACTGTTTCTACTGGTGAATGCTTTTTGTGTCTCTGGAGGAACAGGAATTGCAGTGCGGGTTACTGATGGGAGTTCTTATATTGGATGAATAATCTTTGTAATTGCTGCCTTTGGGTTTGTCATGCCTGAATCCTGCCTGATGCATGTATGTGAAAATCTAGATAGGATTGCAGTGAATACACAAATATTTTAGTGAATCGCCTCTTAAACTTTGTGAATAGCTTCTCAAATTGTCATCAAGACATCCATTCCCTTTCCTAGTGAAAAGCTGAGTTGCAGGCAGAATGCAGTAGCAAAGACTGATCCATGCTGGACTTGCCCCTGTGCTATTGTGCACCCTGTATTCTGGATTGTCTGTCTTGTCTTCATCACAGATTCTTCTTCTTTCCCCATGCTTATTTGGGATTTTTACCCACCAGGCTTGTTCGCATGACACTGTATCTAAACTGACTGAAGAAGCCAACATAAGCACTTGCCAAAAGGCAGTTTTGATCTTCCCTGGCTGCCTCAGTCTGTTTTCCTTTTCAGATGCAATCAGGGGCATGTGATCCTGATTCAGAGAATTCTTCCAATCTCATGTCTATGATTCAGTTTGGGAGGAAAGAAAAAAGAGAATGTGATCCTTGAAGAAGATAACTCCATGTCAGCCTGGAGTTTGTCTAGTAAGGAATTCACCTCACCAGGCTGAGGAAAAAACATAATAACTGATAAAACAAAGGTTGTGCACAGAAGCAAAGGAGAACAAAAGACTTTATTCTCTACTTCCCATTAGCAGGCAATGGCTGGCTATTTCCCAGGAAGCAGGGCCTCAGTGCGCATAGTAGTTGGTCTGGAAGATAAACGTCATGAATAACAAATGCCCCCCCTTCCTTCTCCTTTCTCTTAGCTTTTATTGCTGAGCAGACATCATACGGTCTGGAATATCCCTTCAGTCATTTTGGGGCATCTGTCCTGGCTGTGTCCCCATCACAGATCTTGCTCACCCTCAGCCTCCTGGTGAGGGGGAATGCTGGAGTGGCAGCTTTGATGCTATGGAGCGCTGCTTTGCAGCAGCCAAAGCACTGGTGTGTTACCCACACCTTTCCAGCTACCAGTACATAGCACAGCAGTGTGAGAGCTGCTCTGGGGAAAACTAGCTCCATCTCAGCCAGACCCAATACACAGGGACATGACAAATGCCTCCATCCAAGATAAAACTTGTACTCTTGCCTCTAGTTTTGATATGCTGTGTGTGTGGTGCTGGACAGTAGACATGATTATTTTTTTGGTTTTAGAAAAAGAAAGTGGGTTTGTACTGCCTAGAACCACAGGAAATGCAGTGCAGCTTATTCTTCTCTCGTGACTTGGTTGCTTCAGGGACACAGTTCTAAAACTTCCTTAATGTCTGTAGGTTCATGTTGACTTCATTCTTACCTAGGAGAATACTTTCTCAGGAATGCTTGTTAGAAAGTCACTCTGTGTTTACAAGCACAGTGGTAATTAACACAGGCCTTTGCTTCAGCTGGCTGACAGCAAATCCATGCTGGAGCAGGAAGAAGAGTGAACCAGGAAAACTGAATATGTGTATGAATATAGGCTGCTGACTGTTCTGTAGCCAAGCTCAAGACAAAACTGTCTGCTTTTAATACCAAAGTAATACTTAAAGATGGATTTATTTTCTGAATTTTAGGGTTTGATACTTTGTTTCAAGTCACTAAAGGCATTTAAAAAATCAGGGTGGTTTTACATGCTTCAGAGCTCCTGGAAAGCAGTTGGCAGCAAATATTCTGCCTTACCTGAAGTTATTTGGTAGCTCTCAATATCTGTACATGATACAGGAAATCAGATATGAAGGTTTCTGTCTGAATAGAACGCTGTTAGTGAGCAGTGAGGAGAAAGGAAGGCTGGTTTGAATTAAAAAAATGTTCACAGAAAAAACATCCTTTGAGTTCTTATAAATCTATTTCAGGAACAGTCAGTTTCTATCAGAAGGTATAATTTGCTATGTATGAAAATCTTTAAAAGTTTTAAACTTTGTTGGAGAGGGATATGCAAAGCGGGCTGGCTGCACTCCAAAGTTTACTGGTTTATGTTATGTTGCATCTCTGTGACACACCCAAGGCCTTGTACTAAATCCGGTTCCTGAGCAGAATCTTTGATGCTACTGTGCCAAGTGTTGTGCTCAAAAGCCCAGAGTTTTACAGGCTTGTTCTGGGCTAGAATTTTCAGGATACTCTTCTAGACTAGTACTTCGTGTCTCATCTCACATTTTGTTTAAAGAGCAGACATTTGGGGTATTGAAATCTCAACTAAAAGAACGCAAGCAGAAAGAAAGTCGATTCTGGGTTTTTGGGTTATTTTTTATTGGCAGCAGTGTATTACCTTGGTCTTTTATGCTCAAGGCTTGCACTTCATAAAAACTTAGACAAATCTAGGCTATAGAGCCAGCTAAAACCACAATTCAGACTGAGACCTACTTGGCTTTGCTGAATTATCACAAGCTCTGGGCAGTAAGTCTGCCAAGAGCTGGTTTTCTCTTCAGTATTGTGTAAACGTAAGATGTTTCCCTGGGCTAAATATTATAAAGTAAAAAAGTCATGTTTGTTTGATCTTCTTTTTATGTCATGTGTTGTAGAAAAAATGATTAATACATAAAGCTACCATCTGGGGCCTCTGAAAATCCTTTTCTTTTACATTTTCTTCAGCTCAGTTCCAAACATGAAGCAGTTCAGGATAACCTGATTATTTTATTTGGTTCTATAAGCGATAATGATTTGGATCAAACTACTGACAAGGCTTCATTTATTGTAGGGAAATTAGTTTTGGAAATTGCTGTTTTATTAAAAGTAAGAAGAAAAAAACATAGAACTTAATTCATAGCTCTACCACAATGTGATTTGAACCCTTAAAATTCAAAGTGAAGGTTCTGCAGCTGACTTGTGCATTTTCAGGGAAAACTTGGGTACATTGGTGTATGTAAGCATCACATGAGGTTTTAATCATTAGGATACTTTAAGTTTGTTGGCTGTGACAACCACTGGAAAAGCTAATGACTGTTTTCTAGGCATTGCATCCTTTTGCTTCTGGGAAGACCTTTCATGCATCTTACATCTTTCCAGAAATGGCTCTTCATGGGGATTTAATGGGAGGTAGTTACCTTGCTGAGTTGTCAGACCCACAAGCACTTGCTCCATTGCTCTTTCTGCCCACCCCTTGCTGCCTGCAGGTATGGCTGAGCACCTGCAGCTGGACTGGTAGTAGTCCCAGTCCCTTTGCTTTAGGCTTTCAGCTCTAGTGGTGGCTGCAACTGTGGAATTCAGCATGGATTGGTGGGCATCAGTCTGCCCACAGATTTATCCCTTCAACAGCTCCTCACCATTCATGTGGTTGAAGTGGATGGCAGGTAGGAATATAAGAGAGAAATATGTATATGTAGTAGAAATGCGAGCTGGAATATAACTTACTTCCTTTTTGACCCCATTTACTTTAGATTGATTGAATGTTTTTAGTTTGCAGCGGTGCTTTCTGTTTTAAAATCTGCATCTATTGTCTGATTATGGAATTTGTTAACATAGCCCTTCAAGTTTGTTATTCTGCTGAAATCTGTGATTAATTGTGGCTTTTTTTTTCCCCCCATCTCATATTGTTTACAACTTTTAAGATGTAATACTGCTGAAAAAAACAGTTGTCTGACATTAAGAATACTGTTTCAGGATAATAAAAGTCCAGTGACTGGTGCTGCTGCATATGCTATTTAAAGGACTGATTAATGGTTGTTACTAGGAAAAAGGTTGTTGAATTATATTAATACAATATAGTAAGATCAAGTCTGACTGTGCTTTTAGTACTTGTTCAGTCATGATTCAGCATGAAGGGCAAAGGCAGGGTGCAGTATGTGCATATGTCTGTACATGCAGGAGGTGGTAGGAAATGGCTGCAGCATTCTTCTGCCGCACAGCAAAAGCAGAGCTCCTTTAGAAAAAGCTGTACAAGTGAGCTGCACATTCAGTCTTTTGGCTTCTTTGTTTATCTCACCTTATGAAAAAGATGATCCTGAGGGTAGAGAATTAAAAAAAAAATAACCACAACAAAAAACAAAAAACCCCTGATGAGAACATGCACAGGTGCAGTACCAGCTCCACAGTAGAATTATAATCCTCCCTTCTGTCCCAAAATAAAGACAGATGTTGAAGACGTGAAAAAGATGACTGGTGTTTATCTTTTTTTCCCCCCTTTCGATAGTGCGGCTTCATGACAGCATATCAGAAGAAGGATTCCATTACTTAGTCTTTGACTTGTAAGTATGAGTTTTGCATATATTTAGCATGTTGGGGATGTGGTACTCAAACTTTTAGATGTAAACACAAGTTCACAAGGTAAATGCATGGTTCTGGTGCACTGAGTTGGACAAACAGGTGTAAACAGAGATGGAAGGACAGTAACATTTGGTCATTTGCATGTGCAAGAACTGATTTGTGTCACATATTAAATTCCGTATTAAATTAGTATTAATTCCATATTAAAAACTTTGAATAAGCAGGGCCGCTGTTGAAGTGAATTTTAGTATCAAATATAGGTATGTAAGTGCATTTGCATGATGTCTGCCAAAGCTAAGCAAACACAGGACTCAGAAAAAATAATTTGCTGCAAGCCAGTTATCTGTAAAGGAACAAAAAAAAAAAACCCAACAAACAAACCAACATGTGGAACAATAGTTTCTCTACAGAAAATCTCCACTGTGGGATTGAAAAGTAAGTCTTGAGTTTCCTAGAGGAAAAGATTCTTTCAGTATATTATTCCCAAGTCATGTCTTACCAATAGAATATTTCATTTTGACATTATTCAGAATATAAAATGCCCAGCATATAGAGAGGAAGTTTCCTATCTACTTTCTATTTTGCTTCAGGACTTTGAGTCCTGAGAGTTGTTCATATAGTGACTGTGCATATGTGGAGCTTGTTTCTCCCAGATCAGGCTGTTCAGTGGAAGAAGGAATGATGACAACATGAACTGTGTATCTTATACTCTCAACTTAAAAAAAGACACTGACATTCTTCATCCTGCCTGGGACAAGCAAACTTTTCTGATCACCAGAAAAGTTACGGCTTTTAGTTTTGGGTATGGGCAAACATGAATGATTAGGGGATTATCTTACAAAACTTGAGTTATTTGAGTAGAATTACCTATTTCAATGGCAAATTTTTCCAGGCAATTTATGATTTTGACAGACATGACCACCACTCTCCTCAAGAGCTTTGTTAGATCCAACATGCTGGTTAAAATGAAAATACGTTACTTCCTCTAGATATGTGAAACAGCTAATTTGTAAGCATACAAACTGAAATTTCTAAGCATACAAACTTTTATTCAGTGTAGGTAGGTTAGAACCTGGGTCTTGCACAATCAGTTTTGTGCTCTCATGTTCAGGTTATGTTCTAGTTTATCTTCTCACTTAGTTTCTTTAAAGAAATTTGTGAAGAATTCTTCTAGGCTAGATTTCAGATCAGTAGTACAAAAATATTAAATAGTCTGCAGTGAAAGTATTCAGGATTCAGTGCTCAAATCCTAACTAGGCTCACCAGGAATTTATAGCTGACCTGTATGTATATCAGGTAAGTGCTCTGACTGTTGGCTTGGAAATGGCTGTAAGGCACAACATGCATACTTGTTCTCTGATATGCACTGAGGTTTTCTTCTGCTTTTTTGGTTTTTTGGTTTTGTTTTTTTTTTAAGGGAAAATCTTTCTATGTGGAATTGGAAAACTCTTCTCAATCCTGAACCTTTCCAAGAAGTGCATGCAGAATTCTTGGTTATAAGGACATTATCACTAGTGTGGCATTTTTATTTTTTTGTTGTGCTATTGTACTTTTAGAAACTATGGCCTACTGTAATTGCAGTGAGTCCACTTCTGCATTAAATTTCATATATCATGCCAGATATATCTCAGGAGATTGTGATTGCAGTGTGAACTGAAGGCATGTGAACAACTACAGAGTTGTAGTATCCAGTATCTATATCTCAGTAGTAACAGAACAAATACAAGCCTGTATTCTGCAATAAAAATCAGCACCTAACCAGAACATACAGCCTTGGCAGAAAACTACTAGATTCTGCAAGAAGCATTCTGCACTGGCTGGAACTTTCCCTGTCAATCCTGTTCAAGACATGCGTAGAAACGGACTCAAACATGTGCTGTTGATCTAGAGCGTGAGTTTGTGTTTCATCCTCTTCAAAGAGGGCTTCAACACACACACACACACACACACACATATATAGTTTAGATCATTTGGTTTGGGGTTTTTTTGTCAAAATGAATTACTTTGCAAAAAAAGAAACCATCTAAATAGCAGAGGCAGTGACTGAACCTAATGACTGTACCTACTGATCATTGTCTTTGGAAAAGCAACATCCTATATTCTTAAAGAACATTTGCTTCATTAGTGAGGATGGCTGCTCGGTTATTTTTTCATTCAGACTAAGAAATTACAGCTTTAATGCTTACTAATTCCATTTTTTTTTAGTGAAACTTCATCTTCACTGCAGTTACAAATATGTGGGTTAGTGATTTGTTTAAATGTACGTAAATGAGCTACCACAAAAAAAGGTACCATATGTACTTCTTTAATTTGAAGGCCAAGTACATGCTTTCATTTATTTATTTATTTAATTTCTATTCAACAGGAGCCTGACTGTGGTGTAACACTGTCACTCCACCCACACATACCATCATGTCATTTTCTTAATGAATTCTTTCAGACTGTGTGGGATTCAGTGCAACTGTTTCTTTAGAAATTTCTTTCAGACTGCATCCCACACAAGAAAGTAAAGAGGAAGACTGCTTTTTTTGTTAATAGAAAGAAAAAAAAAAAGAAGCCTAATCATTGGCACTTTCTACTTTGAATTTCTAATAATCTGTGTTGAATTAATGTTATGAGGATGCCTCCAATCTGAAGGAGAATCATGTTGCTTCACTTGTATAGCTGTGCTTTTACCTGGAACGAAAAAAAGAGATTAATGTACTCTGTTGCAAGCATGCATTTGAGTGAAGAGTTCTTGTGCCAAAATGTGAAGGTGGAAGTCTTCTAAAATCCATGTGGAAACTGGGCATTGAACAATGAAAGATGTGCTTCCTTGTAAGATGTGGTGTTGGGGTATTCATGTAAGAAGCCCTGCACAGGAAAGAAATAGATGCACTGAAGTATCCACACCCACACCCACATATATATATATGTGTGTTTGTTGGTAACTCCCCATCTCTGAAATGCATACATGGTGGTGCCATTCTGGAGTATGGTAGTTTTGCACTTGACTAGACAAAGTATTTTTCAAGGTCCTGTTGACATCTCTGCCAAGGAGTGGAGGCATCTTACTTGTCTACCAACATGGCCCCTACATATTTTATAAGATTATCTGAGATAGCCTTCTGTGATCTTTCTCCCAAGCAATGAACTTCTTCCTGTTATGTTTCTGTCACTAGATATAGTGAAGTGATTAGCAGAATAGTAAAATGTACAAAGTAAGACTAGTAATGGACTTCATGAAGTTTGTTACTCCTCCTCCCTTACTGCTTGAGGCAAGTGTGATTAGGATTTGCATCTATTAGCTCATTTCAGTTGCTAAGCACAAATAAGATTGTCTTCAGTGTTAATGATGTTAAATGAGTTCAAATCCAATCAGTTCTGTTGTTATTAATTGCTGTGTCTGAATGGAAACAGCTGTAGCACTTGAAGACTCTCTTGTGCAAGTCAATAAGATTCAGCGTTGCCCATTTTAATGCACTTGAGGTGCAACAATTGGTACATTAAGACTCCTAACGTTGCTGTTGAATCGAAGTGGAGGGATTTTAGTGTAGAAGAAACCAAAATACCAAAAAAAAAAAAAAAAAAAAAAAAAGCCTAATTGCAAAACAATGTTTGCTTTAGTTTACATGTTCTGGACTGGGGTTTGCACAGGCTACATGCCTGAACTGCTTTTTTTGGGAAGTAGAAAGGTCACAGATAAATGTACCAAGTATATGGCCATTGTAATTTTGTAAGACTGCTTCCTTGCACCTTCATTATGAAAACAATTTAAGAAATAAGAAATTAAGTCTAGGAGGAAACAATGCCAGTGTGATCAGCAGCAGCAGAGGCTTTTCTAGCTAGCTTTGCTAATTTGGCAGTTCCTTTTAAATGTGTTCTTAAAAATATATATTTTCCTAATCAATCATATGGTATATGAAGTTGAGTATTTTTGTACGTGTTGTTAGAAATGTTTGCAACAAAAGAAAGTGGCATTTGACACTGTAAATGCAGTAATTTGTTTTACTGAGTGTTAAAAGTCAGCTGAATGAAGTAGTTAAAAATTGCATTGTGATGTACCTTTTCTGTGAGGTGAACAGAAATAGCATCCTTTGGACATGGAATCCTTCTGCCTCCCTCTTCACAGGTTTCCTGGAAGACATAACTGGTGCAGAGGGCCTTGGTGTTTCTATGTGCTACTTGTACTTCTGTTTGAACAAACCCACTTGCTTTATTTATTGCCATTTTAGTGTACTCTTCAGAAAATTATGGAAGAAGAGTAATAACTTGTGAGAGGCAGTGGCTTTTAATTTGTATCCTGAGAGTTACCAGAGCTCATATCATGAATGTACCGTTGTGAAACAGGATCTCACTGAAGTTGACAATTTATCTGTATCAGAAAGGCACTGAGATAGATTTAATTCCCATTCTAATCTTGAGAACAAAACAGCTCGGCAGCTGTTCATTTAGCTTTATACTGAAAGACCAAAGTTGGTTTACTTTTTGCCCTCTGCTTTACATTCTTCACTTATATTTTATATAAGATACAAGGGAAAAACATCCTAACAAAATGACAGCTAATAAGGAGTAGTGTGCTTTATCACAACTTTGGTATTAAACCGTATGGACTACAGTTTTATAGCAGCTTATTGTAACTGCTGTCTTCTTTATTTGTAAAATCAGTGAGTAACATAGGTTGGTAAGGATCCCTAGAAGTTTTCTGGTCTAACCCCCTTCTACAACACGGTCCAATTGAATCAGTTTGCTCAGGGGTTTTTCAATGTTGGAACATCTTCACGGATGGAAATTCCACAACCTCTTTGAGCAACAAGTGCATAGTAAATAATTATAATAACAGTAAAGGAAGAAAAATCCTTATATCTGTTTGATATTTCCAGTGTTTCAGCTTGTCAGTTGCCTTTTGTGCTGTCTCTGCATATCTACCCATTAGAGGGTTGTAAACAGTAATAAGATCTCCCCTGAGCCTTTCTGTCTTAATGGTGAAAAGACCTAACTATCTCAGCCTCTCCATGGGCCTCCAACTCTAATGAATTTGGTTGCCCTTCATTAAACACCATTGTGTCAATGTTGTTCATGTTCTGGGAAGCCCAAAAGGGGACATAATCCAGGTGTGTTCTCACGTGTGGCAAATGCCAGGGAAGAATTGCTTCCTTCAACCTCCTGGCTCTCTTATATATATCATGATGCAGCAGACCTTTGCTGCTGCCAGGGCTCATTGCTCATTCACTGTTAGTGTGCAAAGGCCACTAACACAGCTCCAATGATTTTCTGAGTCAGAGGCTCAGGAGATGCAGGTGAGTTCTGGCCTCTCTTAATCCCCTATGCTACCTTCCTTCATTATGGCCATGTAGCTATCTTCTGAGAATGATTCCTGATGTATCCTTCAGAGTGATAGGGCATGGGAGTTGCTGACTTATTGTTTGTCAGTGAAATCACCTTCTCTGTTCCTGCTTTCATATTTTTCATCATGTAACAATGGGTATGATTGCCAAGCAAATGTTTAGTGTCCGCAAATAACAATGCATATCCCCCTCTTTTCTCCATGCTCAAGAACAGCAAGCATCAGCTTGGTGTTCTCTCCCACTGAAACGCACTTTGATAACAAAAACTTTTTCTTTCTTGGCTTGGATAAAAATAAATGTTTTAGGGAAGAGTAAGATCAAATGATGCTTTGTTTTTTCATTCATCACAAAGTGAGAATTATTCCTCTTTACCAGAACTGCGGTAGACAAATTTACATGCAAAATGGAGGTATCAAAGACTGTCAAAATACGCATCAGTCAAACTTTTTGTGTTGCAGGAGCCAAAACCAGTTTCTGGAAGGTAAAAGACAGAGAGAATACAAATTAGGCAACAAGCTATTTTACCTCCTCCTGCTTTTATTGCAGACTTTTGTACAGAATAGCATTGTTGCCTGAAAGTGATTGCTTTCCAAGTCAGCAAGGTGTAAACTCAGAAAAAGGATGATGTATCCCAAATGTAAACGGAAACATGAAAATGAAGTTCTTTAATTGTCCTTCTTGAGGAAAGGAACTGTGCTGCTGATTGAACAGGTCATTTCTGTCATCATCTAATGTGATTAAATAAACTGAGATCCACAGTGAACAGTTAGTACAGCAATTTGCAAACAAGTGTTATGGCTCTGGAGGTTACAAGTATCCCCACTTTTAATTTTTTTATCCTTTTAAACTTAACTGTATTCATTGTAATACAGATTTTCAAGCATCTTAATCTTTAAGCATCTTGTAACCCACTCTAGTTTTTATGTTAGGGAATTCATTGAGATTATAATGTGCTATATGAAAGATCACTCTATTCATAAACAGTAAAGAAATACGAGCACTGATCTCCCATCTAGGAATTATTTATGTTGACACATCAGTAGGATGAAGGTTTTTGAAAGCAGGAATCAGACTAACTCATGCATCCTGTCTGCTGAGGCCGTGTTAAGGTGCTCTGGTTAGCCTGTGCTCCTGATTTTAACCTTATATTTATTCACAGGTATTGTATGCTTATTCATTAGTCTACCAATATCATCCCTTACAGCTCTCCTCTATGGTTCCTGTTCTGTGTCTTCAGTAGTTATTTTCATCCCTCTTAAACTTTGTTTTGCCAAACTAAACTGACTTGGCTTCTATGAGAAGATATGAGTAAGTGAATGGACAGCCTAGTAGTAATTTTCTGGTCATACTGCTGATTCAGTTCCCTTTTCTGAATGATCAGAACTGTGTATCATATGAGGAAGGATTTTACTGTGGTGTGTCAAAACATTGCTGTCACCAGTTTTCAAATGCATTCCAAGCATCCTGCTGGTGACTCATTCTGGACTGTCATCTTTGGGTTATAACAACACAGTATTTTTTCTTTTTAACCACTTCCTACTGTTAAACCATTGGCTGTACAATGAAACTCTGAGTATGCAGCTGTGCATGGCTGCTTCTGTTACTGATCCTCTGGATCATACAGTTCTTCCTTCATACCATTAATGCCTCATAAATTATTTGAAGTGACACTTTTTCCAAACTATTTCTACTTTCTTGACAAAGACAACTGAAAATTTTCTAGGAAAAAAAAATCTTACCATTTAACTAATTAAGGTACTTGGCTTCTAATGATACTCTCCTTCCAACTCAGTAATCCTTTTTCTAGCAAAAGCACAAGAAGTATCCTCAGGCACATGGGTATCCCTCTGTTGTGTTTTGGCCTATGCTTAAAGGCCCTTTTTCCTTTTTAGCCTTTCTAGCATTATCTTATTCTCCTTCCGTACATCTGTCTTTGCACTGCAGTTTTCTATCCTTAAGTGTTCTGAACTCCATTCACAATTTCCCATGCTGGTCTGCTCCCTTTACTCTGTAGTTTTACTGCTTATTCTTGATATCCTTAACTGGTGTATGGCATCTTGCCTAATAAACTGCTGCTCTTTGCTTTTGTGTTCTATATGATTGCTCTCCCACCACGTTCTTTTTATTCCTGTAATAATTTGGATGGACAAACTTTCCACTTGAGTCCCTTCACCTTGCTGGTCAAGACCTCTTGCATTTCTGTGCAAATATTTCAGTTACTCCTCTCTGACCTGTCCCTGTCAAGTTAATTTACGATGCACATTTTCACTTCTGAAATCTCCATTCCCACCTTGTGTCATCTAACAGAGTCACTGGAGGTGAATTATTTGAAGATATAGTTGCAAGAGAATATTACAGTGAAGCAGATGCCAGGTAAGTAGTATGTTTTTCTAACGTTGCCTTTAATAACTGTAGGATAGTTACTTACATCTCTCATGGTGTTTGGCATCAGTTTCACTAGCACAGCCTGTGAAACTCTAGGATTTGTCCTGGAGTCTCTTAGACTTGGAAGGGCACAGATTGGTGTTTTGAGCTTATGACTGTGTGGTGGAGAACTTGTATAAAGTCTTGACATCTGCTGATCTGAAAAGGATTAAATCAGTTCTCACTTTGTTAAAATCTTTGTGAATTTGTGAAATAGTTAAAATCCTACCCAGTTTTCTCCTCTGCAAACTGCACGTAACATTTCAGCTGTCTCATCTAGGGATTCTTTAATGTGCTGGTCAAAGTTTGAAATATATGCTGGTCTTGAAAAAATTTTACATTAAATACCATTCTTGTTCTCAAACCACAAGTACTAATTTCCTTTTCATATTTAAACATTTTTGTTGCATGTCATCAATAAGCAATTACACTGTGCATTTCATAGTCTGAGCTCAAATATGAAATCTCTGTCAATTTTCTGCAAGTGCTTGTTGAAAAACTTGAAGAGTAAGTTGACAATTATCATAATTTGCATGCTGACATAAAGCGTCAGGGCCATTTTTTCATCTCAGAATCTGTTTGCCCTCATATAATAATAAATTTTGAATACTCTTATGTAATTACAAAGCTGAAACTTTGTGGTCAGTTGCTGTAAAGAAAATATGCTCTCCCACTAAACTCTTCACAGAAAATTTCTCTCAAAGAATCCTCATGGTTTTGTGTGCTCAGTCACACACCAGCATTGATATATATTTAAATTTCAGTTATTCCTTGGAATTAATTGGCAGATGACTGAGAAGCATTAAGTGTCATTAACAACAATGGTAGGATAATAACGAACAAACAAGAAGTTTCTCTGAATATCAGGAAGCTTCTACTCTTTATTGCTCCCACTAATTTCTGTAGGAGTACTAGAAACATCATTACCTGAAGCATTTAAATGCAGAACAGTACATAGCAAAACACACTGTAGAAGAGAAGACAAAATTATTAATTTAGGTGAGATGGAAGAAGAGGAGTTATGTTTAAAAACTTTTAAATTACTTTCTGCCTGCTGTGATTCAAGCAAAATTTTAAATATTGATGCCAAAGGCCAGCATATGGTGTCATTGTGTGTTTTTAAGATACCTGTGATTTAAAAGAAAAAATTGCAATGATTTTTTTTTCTGTTTTAGAATTGTGACATATTGGAAGGGGCTGTGCATATATATATATCTCATATGATATATATATATGTGCATTTTATATATCCAGTAAAACTTGACCAAATAAGTGAAATATCTAGTTATAATGCATCTCTGTATTTTTATATATTTATATATATACATTTGTGTGTGTGTGTTTGTATATATATCTATACAGTGTGTGTATGTGTGTATATATCCCTATAGAAACAGTTAATGAAATATATAGTTGCATATCCTAGGACTGTGGTACTGATCTGCTCCTGCAAGTCCTTACTCATGCAAGTAGTCTTTACTCATACAAGCAGTCCAGTTCAGTGAGTTGTGAACTACTTGCAGAGGAAAGGGTTTTCAGGCTTGGGCTCCAGTTAGTGATTTATGACCATTCCTTCTGAATTCCATGGTCAAAATGTTTAAAAATGTAAATGGTTAAAAATTTAGGTCAGTATCAAATCCGTGGCCCTTGACTACTACTTACCATCACTTACTTCTGCCACAGGATGATATTTAAAACCAAAAACGTAAGGTGTTGTGGTACCAAAAAACATCTGAAAAAGTTCCAGTGATCTAGAGGATGAACACTTCAGTTGTGCTTTTTGGCGTCATAGGCTGGCCAAAACTTGCAAACTTGGGCATGGAAAAATTAGGTGCAAATTAAATGATTTAAAGCACCAAAAGTAAAGTTTTCTACATTTTTAATGTGGGTTTCCATTTCATGAGTGACTAGTGATTGATGATATTTTAAATGAAAGTGCATGCCACCTTTTTGAATGACTTGGCTTTATTCTACTAATAGATTTTAAGAAACCTTTAGATTCAAAATGAGAAATTATTTTCTTTTTCCTAAGTTCTTTTTTTTGTTGTTTCATTTGTTTTCTGTGTATCATTTCATTTCTGAGCATTTCCTTGTGTCAGCACCCATTGTGAAGTTAATTTCACCCTAAAAATTCTAAAACCCAAAACATACCAGTGATTGTTTTATTGCCTCCACATTACTTTTCCTGTAGCAGTTTTTTGGAAACTGGACAAAGCTTCCATACTGCTGAATGAAAAAACAAAATAATGATTCTGTCTCACAGGTGTCATCTGTTCCATGTTCAGTGTCTTTTTTCAGTTTGGTTTTGATTTTGTGGGGTTTTTGTTGGCTTTGATTTTTTTTTTTATTTATTTTTTTTCCCCCCGATGCATTACAGCTGGAGATCTCTCTATATCCAACATTGCTTTGATCAATGTGCAATCGAGATGCGTCAGGAGGTGTAAAATTGTTTTTGTTCTTTATCTTTTTTTCTTTAAGTTTTATTTTATTTTGTATTTGATGTGATTATGTGCCTTTAAAATGTTCTCCCTTCCATTCTGCCCTTGTATCTTTGCAGTCATTGTATACAGCAGATTCTAGAAAGTGTTAATCATTGTCATCTAAATGGCATAGTTCACAGAGACCTGAAGGTCAGTATCTGGTGCCCATCAATTGGCTTTAAGAGTTTGGGGATTTATTTTCTGCTGGGTAGGGGCAGAGGGTGGGTTGTCTGCGATGTTTCCTTGCCTATCCTACTCACCTTCAAAACAACTAGTCAAACAAATAATGCATGATACCTCTTTCCAGTTTGCAAGTCTACAGGCCTAATATACATCATGGCAAAAGGGGGAATGGTTGCCAAAAAACCTGTCTCCTTCCAAGGCGCTGGAGTTACCTGTGCTGTCGAACGTGTTCTGGTATCTATCTATCTGTTGGGGCTGTCCATGTATTGCTGTGTCTGCACATGGAGGTGAACTTTGGCAGTGATGTATGTCAGCTTGCAGATTTAAGCACCACTTGTGTTCCGAGGCCCGGGGTTGCAGTTGCAGAACCGCTGGTCGCACACGGCTGCAGTAGAGTATGACGAACCCTCAGGCAAGTGATGCTAATTGCTGGCAAAATGGGACCTCGGGAAGTTAATCACTGACCTCACCTGCCTCGCTTGGAGTGGGGGGGTTATTACCTCAATGGCCGCTACAATTTGTGAGCGAATGTGTGAGGAAAGGCTGGAAAAGTGCAGAGGATGCTAAATGTTTAATACCACCTCGCCAATGAATTACTGGCAAAATTGGTGCGCGTTCCCGACAATTTGCCTTTTACAAATTGCCATTAAAAAATAATAAATTAAACTAAGACCAAAGTAAAGCAGCCGACCCGCAGCACGTCTCCGAGGCTGCTCCTTACGGATCCCACAGCGGCGGTGCCTGAGGCCGTCGTGCTCTGAGCGGCGCGGAGCAGAGCGGGGCGGAACGGGGAGCTCGGACCCCGCACGGCCCCTTCCCCGCTCCCGCCGCTGCCCCGGCCCCGCCTGGCTGCGGGGTTGCGGGCGGCGAGTTCACGCTTGGGACTAACACGCGCCCCTGGTGTTTGCATGCAGTCATTGCATTCAGCAGATCCTGGAGGCCGTGCTACACTGCCATCAGATGGGCGTGGTCCATCGCGACCTCAAGGTGAGTGCTGCTGCCCGACGAGGCCTCCCGACGCCATGCGACGGGGCGCCGTGCGGGGAGCCGGAAACCCTACCGAAAACACGACCTTGAGCAGTTTTCTTTTTGGTTTTAGCGTTTTCCCTTTTGTTTTTCCCTTCTCTTCACCTATGCACAAGAACGAACCATAGAATGGTTTGGATTAGAAAGGCCCTTGAGATCATCCAGTTTCAACCCCCCTGCTATGAGTAGGGACACCTCACACTAAAACATGTTGCCCAGGGTTCTGTCCAGCCTGGCCTTGAACACTGCCAGGGATGGGGCATTTACCACTTCCTTGGGCAGCCTGTGCCAGTGCCTCACCACCCTCACTGCAAAGAACTTCTTCCTTAGATCTAACTTGAACTTCCCCTGGTTAAGTTTGGACCCATCACCCCTTGTCCTATTGCTAAAGTCCCTAATGAAGAGTCCCTCTCCAGCATCCCTGTAGGTCCTCTTCAGGTACTGGAAGACTGCTTTGAGGTCTCCACACAGCCTTCTCTTCTTCAGGCTGAACAGCCCCGACTTTCTTAGCCTGTCTTCATACGGGAGGTGCTCCAGTCCCCTGATCATCCTCATGGCCTCCTCTGGACTTGTTCCAACAGTTCC
>WYDI02030460.1:0-55634 GCA_009867235.2 Psittacus erithacus
CACACATGGACTGCGGGCCTGTTTCAGAGTGGACCTGTTTCTTGTCTCCTGGGGTTTTTTCTGCTGGTGGAGTTTCAGTGATATTGGTGAATTGTCCCTTAAATATTCTGAGAAAGATGAGATTACAGCCAGGGCCTCAGAGGCAGAGCCCGCAGAGCCTGCAGTAACTGTGTGCCATATTGCACTGCTATCACTTTTCCTGCTGTTTTTATGATAACTGAACCTGGAGATAAAAGCTTGGAATAATGAACCTAGTTTCAATCAGACTATTTCTAGTCAACAGCCACCTGTTAGGGCTCTTTCCTGAGAAGCATGAGGGTGAAAAAAAAAACCCAAACTCTGCTGGGAAAGTCCAAAAAGTATTTTGCGGGCAGAAAGTATGCCAAGTTTAGGACTCTGGAATGCTTCCTTCTACTGCATCCTGGCTTCACGTTGGGACGAAACACATCTGCAGCCTCTGAGGAGCCAGAGCAGAGCTTCATGCGGGCACTCTCAGGCAGGACAAGCGGCTAAAAGGACATTATACACACCTGCAGTGAACACACCTCCACTTCGTTACACATTTGTAACATTGGTTTAACACACACCAACAAAACAAATCATGCTACAATGTACAGTTACCTACTAGCTCGGAGCGCAGCATGTCAATGGCACCAGAGGCTGTAGAGCACCGGGGGTGGCAACCAAGGAAGACGCAGGAGGACTGCAAAGGGATGGGCAGGGAAATGCCCTGCAGGGCAGGGGCCTCCCAGCCCCAGACCCCACAGGTTCACAGGGAGCATGCAAATGAAGAAACTCCAGAAAGATTAAACGTCTAGGTGTTTATCTGCACTGTCAGAGGCAATATTATGAGCTATGTATGAAAATGTTCTGCTTGCTAAGCTCCCATTTATGCAGCAAAACAAGTTAATTCCCAGCACACCTGGGAGGTGGTACGTGCTTTGAGTCAGTAACTGAGTCAAACACCTCAGGTACAATCCAGACTCACGCAGATCCACTTGAAAAGAGTCTGAGAGGACAACACTTGGAACTGCTGGCTGAGTGTTGAGCTCATGTACATTTCCATTAACTCTAAGGGTCTGCAGCTCTTCATAAGCAGAAAGAACCTCTTTTCATAAGAAGGACATGGAGCTGTTGGAGCAAGTCCAGAGGAGGCCATGAAGATGATCAGGGGCTGGAGCACCTCCCATACGAAGACAGGCTGAGAAAATTGGGGCTGTTCAGCCTGGAAAGGAGAAGCTGCGTGAAGACCTCAGAGCAGCCTTCCAGTATCTGAAGGGGGCCTGCAAGGATGCCAGAGAGGGACTCTTCTTCAAGGACTATAGCAACAGGACACGGGGTGACGGGTTTAAACTGAAAAAGGGGAAGTTCAGGTTAGATACAAGGAAGGAGTTCCTCCCTGTGAGGGTGCTGAGGCCCTGGCACAGGTTGGCCAGAGAAGTTGTGAATGCTCCATCCCTGGCAGTGTTCAAGGCCAGGCTGGATGGGACTTTGAGCAACCTGGTCTAGTGGAAGGAGTTCCCGCCTGTGGCAGGGGGTTGGAACTGGATGAGCTTTAAGGTCCTTTCCAGCCTGAATGTGCTCCAACTGTAAGAAGACTTTCCTTCATTGCTTCACCAGACACATTACCTGTGTCTCAACACTTAAAACCATGTGCCGAGGCCCAAAGACAGCACTTTTCTGTGTATATCTCCTGTGGGACAAGGGGAAAAGGAAAACGCTGCAACTACTGCTGGAGGCTACAAACTACCACTTGCTAGAGATGGCAAACACAGGGGCTGAAGGGGGCAGAAGAGGAAGCAGAAGAACTGACATATGTCCTGCAAGGAATGCCACACTGCATCCTTGGCATTCATGAAGGAATGCAGCAGGAAAAAAACTTGCAGAGAAACAGTTTGGGAGCTTGCAAAAGCTTCTGTAGGAAGAATAAAGCCAAGACAGGAAGCAGAAAGGCCGTAAGACAAAACACTGAAGAGCATACACACAGAACCCATTTCTATGGGTACCTTTCCAGGCAGAGTATACGGAGCCCATCAAGTGAAACACCTTTAACAAATCAACCTACACAACAAGGCTACATCACATAATGCTGCAGGTAAGAAGCCAACAGGCTGAAGGATGACTGGACATTTAGGTGAGTTATAAAGCATCCACAAGTGATACCAGGCAAGTCATGTACTCAAACAGCAAAGTACATTAAGCTAGCTGGATTGGTAAGGTTCAGGGGATTTGATCCTTGTCTTCCTCCTCCTCTAGTCTCTGGCTGGCAGTACAAGCCTGCTGGAAAAGTGTCATTAATAAAATAATGTGTTTTTTTTAATTCCTAGGAGCATTTTTTCCATATCCGGTAACACCAGTACCCCCTCTGGTTAGGCACACTGTCTCATATTCAGGTCATCATTCACCTGCAAGTTTTAGAAGTTCAGCATTTCTTTCATTTTCAGCAAATTCTCAGCAGCAAGATACACAACACAGGAGGACACAGTTGCCATTTGGAGACCCTGTGCCTCCCTTCCACATAACTTTCGCTGCTGAATACAGGGCACATAAACAAGTCAGGTTTAGTCACACAAATCCAGCACAGCTCTCATCTGAGAGGAAAATCAGTTCTACAAGGCTGCAACTCAAAGGTTAAATGAAGACAGCATGGCTTGGCTGCTCTCTGAAATACACAGGGCCCACCTAAGCCTCTTTTGGTTTGGACTTAGTTACACTTTGGATACTGTGGTCAGAAACAACCATGTTTCCTTTCAAGACTGACCCAATGGCTTAAATTTACACCTATCCTACAATTTCACTGGACAAACACCACTCTTTAAAGGACTATTTATTAAGGAGTCTCAAGAGCCAGTTTCTCCCCAAGAACCCATCAACTCCCTGCAGGTAGATCTCACCCATGCCATGAGCTCTCAACAACTACCACCATTACTGCAAGAAAAGCCTCAAAGCACAGATGTGACATTACTATTCTGCTTGAAATTGACATTTGCTGTCTTGAAGGTATTCAAACACCTGACTAGATTTACAATACACCTGAGTGACACAGACACCTTCCAGCTGAACTAAGAGCAATGAATTTAACCACAAAGCCATCAAAAAACCATCATTTTGGCTAGGCTTTGTGACTCCCTGCTCACCTTCAGCAGCTTGATCTCCCTCATGACTGTGTCATCCTTGCTCTCCAGGAACTTCTTGATGGCAACAATCTGCCCACTCTATTTGTTTCTGCACTTGGCCAACCACCCTGTAGCTGCCTTCCTCCACAAGGCCCAGTACTTGGTACTTCTCCACGGACATGGATTTTCTGCCCCGGGATACTGGAACCTTTGCTGCTGGAACTCCTGCCCTGTCACAAGGGTGACAGCCTGCCTGTTGCAACAGCCGCGCTGTGCCGTACCACACGCCTGAGTGGGCTGCTCCAAGGGATGGCGGGGTCCTGAGGTAGTGCTGCTCCTGTTTTGGGTTGATTTGTTTATTATTTGCTGAAGGGCTCACCTCCTTTGAGTGTGTGTCCGTGCAGCCTCCAGTGGGGTGACATCAAACTTCCTCCTGCTGGCAGATGCCACCAGGTATCTTGCGCTTTTCTTATACAGTAACTTTGGCAGAGAAGCTTGGTGGCTCTTCTCAGCTAAGGCAACCAGCAAGGTATGGGTGTCAGCTGGACCAGATTCCTTAGCTGTTAATAAATCATCATCATACCATATTCAAATGGATCTGCTGGTTTTAAACATAGCCTCCTGCAAATCCACTAGAAGTTTAGAAAACTAGTTGCAGGACCCAGTGAAGCCCTGAGAAAGCTTTGTCTATATTAGCTGCATTTTTCCCTAAGTAATTAAAAAAAAGTATTAAGAGCCCAGGCAAACATGTCTACTGATTTGAGGTGACTCCTCATCAGGGACTGTAGCAATAGGACAGGGGGTGATGGGTTCAAACTTAAAGAGGGGAAGTTCAGGTCACATACAAAGAAGAAGTTCTTTACTGTGAGGGTGGTGAGGCACTAGCACAGGCTGCCCAAAGAAGTGGTGAATGCTCCATCCCTGGCAGTGTTCAAAGCCAGGCTGGACAGAGCCTTGGAAGACATGCTCTAGTGTGAGATGTCCCTGTCCACGGCAGGGGGTTGGAACTGGATGATCTTAAGGTCCTGTCCAACCCGATCAGTCTGTGATTTTATGAAGAAAAAAAAAAAAAAAAAGCTGCTGTATCTATTAGGCACCTAATCTAGTCATCTAATTATGTACATTAATTAAAAGGTGTAAGACTGGATCCTCAAGGCATTTTGTACTTAGTAGGGACTGGGCAAAGGGAAGGCTGCAAATCTGGGAAGCTCTCAGGCCACAGAGGGCATCCCCCTCCTTGCTGATCTGGCTGGCCACGGTAATTCCATTGGTCTCCTGCTCCTCAGGTCCCACCGCTCCTTAATGTCCTCCTCTGATGTCACTTTGAAGGCCTTGGGTTGGTGGCCATGTTTCACAGTCTCTGAACCCTTGAGGAAAAGGTCTCCACTTGCTCTGAAGAAACACATGATCACCCACCAGGTCTGGCTGCTGCAATATTTCTCTTTGGGAAAGGCACATCACCCTTGCCAAAATATCAATTCCCTGGAAAATATCCTCATGAGGCATCATATGCCAGTAATACTTTCTGAAACCTTTATCATATTTCTCTTGAGTTACATGGGTATGTTTCGCCTCCCATCACCCCTTTCTGGTTGTTATTTCTCCTTCACTTTCATTCCCACTCCTACATGTCATCACTGTAATGCACAATGCATTTCCAGGAAAAAAAAAACAAAACAATAAATCTGGGCTCAGCTGGCATTAATTTATTGTATTCTTCCCCCTTTCTACTGCTCATCATTACTGTAGTAAGTGAGTAATGCTGGTTTCTACCATCAGCAACATGACAATCATTTCTTTTGGCTATTATTGCCCTGGGGGTTTGTTTTTTGTGGTCTTTACTTTTATATCCATAACATCACTGTTAATTTATGATGATCTGTGTTGGTGCAGTGCACTAATTTAAACCACAGAGATTGGAGGTGGTGAAGGAGGGAGGTGTCTCACTAAGTCATACAGTACCCATGCTCTAGACATGTTTGACATCCTGTTGGTATCTCTATGGTACTGGTCAAGTTTTGGTAATTTGAGAAAACGCCTTTTTTTCCTCTTATAACATGATGTCTTGCTGCACCTCTCAGAAACGTTCATCTGGACAATGTCCAACATGGTCTCAGTTCTGATTTCATTTTTCTATTTTCTTTGCCAGATATCATGGTCTCTGCCAGAATCCTCCATAGAATAGACAAGGTTGGAAAACACCTTCAAGATCATCAAGTCCAACCTCTACACCAAGCACTGCAAAGGCCACCACAAAACCATGTCACTGAAGGCTTCATCTACATGGTTTGTGAACACTTCCAGGGATGGTGATTCCACCACTGCCCTGGGCAGCCTGTTCCAATGTCTGGCCATCCTCTCAGCAAAGAAATTGTTCTTAATATCCAGTTTAAACCTTCCCTAGCACAGGTTGAGGCCATTTCCTCTTGTCCTGTCACTTGTTACCTGGGAGAAGAGACCACCATAGTTAAGTCTCAGGAAGACAAATACTGACAGCCCATGTTGTTGAAATACTGAGTTTTAGATGAGACACACAACCAGTTCATATTTTTGATACCTAAGAATCCCACCATTTACAGAAGTTAGGCATGAAGCAATCTGGTGCCCTGAGTGATCTTTTAAGGCTGAAATTACAATGGTGGGGGTTTTCTGTTGTTTTTTTTAATTAGGGAACTTTTTTCGCATACAAGCAGTAGTGAACATATGTCAAAACACAAATGTCACCACATACTCTATTTCTCTTCACCTCACAAAGCAGAGGGGAATCACAGAATGGTTTAGGTTGGACAGGACCTTAAGATAATCCAGCTCCAATCCCCTGCCATGGGCAGGGACACCTCACACTACATCATGGCACCCAAGGCTCTGTCCAGCCTGGCCTTGAACACTGCCAGGGATGGGGCATTTACTACTTCTTTGGGCAGCCTGTGCCAGTGCCTCACCAACCATCACAGTAAAGAACTTAAATTTAAAAGTAAATTTAAAAGTAAATTTAAAAAGTTAACTTAAAACACCTGTAGCACAGAGCAGCGATAAACCAGCTGATCTCGAGATGCTGCTGCCTTCTTTGCAAGGCGGTTTCGTGGTGAAGCATCTCACTTTCTTTCCTTCCAGATGACAGAGCCTCCCTCTGCGCCTGCTTCGGTTTACTCAAGACCATCCCAACTACCTCACACCCGCCAAGGCAATTCAATCTTTCCCCCCTCTCCTGTTACGTGAGTTCCTGGAAGAGAAATAAATACCTTCAGCGGCGTTTCCTAAGCATCTCAACGCCCGGCCCGGTCCGGCCCGGCCGCCTCCCCGCTCTGGGCGAGGCGGATCGGGCCGCTCCCCTCAGGGCGCGGGGCGGAGCCAGCGCCCGGGCATGCGGCGTCAGCCGCTGCGCCGGGGCTATGAGGCGTTGTGCGCTGAGTCTCCTCCTGCCGTCCGGCCTTTTGTGTGTGATGGTGGGTCTGAACTGAGCGCGCCTGAGGAGAGCAGGAAGAATCGGTGGGGAGCTCAGGATGCGATGGGGAACTGCTGGGCCCACTGGTGCTGCGGGCTTTTCTTCCGGAGGGAAGCCGGCCGGCTCCAGCGCGGTGGAGGGTAAGGAGCTCCGCGACAGCCCCGCTCCCTGCCCTCCCCGGGGCGGGGAGGTGTTGAGACCGTCTGGCCCCGCCTTCGAAGCGGCCGGTGCCGGGGCTGGCCCGGAGGGGAGAGAGGGGCGGAACCGTCGCTGCGGTATCGTGGACGGGTGAAATGGCGGGGGCTGCCTGCTCGTCTCTGGGCCGGCGTTTAGCGGCTGGCTGCTGGGCAGGCCTGCTCCTGTTCCTCTTGCCAGGTGGGTTTTTCCCGGAAGCGCCTTAAAGAGGTTGTACGGGTCGGTTGCTGAAATCCGTGCAGGCTGCTGTGGTTGTGGGAAGATGGAAACCCCCCGCGTTTTCTGGCGTATGATGCTCTGTTCCCTGTGAGCGAGGGGCTGAGAGGTACAGGAGCTCAGGAGCAGCCTGTTTCGATCAAACTGGCTTTTGTCTTAGGAGTGTGGGGTCCGCATTTTCTTCTGTTCAACCAGCTTATGGAAGAGCAGTGTACAACAGGGGAAGGGCATGTTACCTGAACAAGAATTTGGCTTTCTTTCATGTACTCATCTGTATTCAGTAGTTATAGATCCCTTACTTTTGATAATAACATAATAGCTCTAGGCAGACTTGCAGAGCATTTTACCCATCACAAACGACCTCTGCTTCCCCACCACCTGCAGCAGGCAAATCCCATCTTCTGCTTGTCTTTTTAAGAGAACTTGTCAGAGTAAAGGGTGGAAGACCAGGACACGTGTGTGTATGTATATATATATATATATGTATGTGTATACCTGCCTGTGCTGGTAGAGCTCTGTAGCAGAGGGTATGTGAGCAGCTGAAATGAAACAGCCAGCACTTACTTGCCTTTTTCTTGTGCTGAGAAAATCAGGTAATTTTTAAGAGGTTCTTGTTTTGCAGGTGTTTTTTTCCTGAGCCTCGAATCATAGGTTTATGCCCTTTTTTCTGCAGTCAGGGCTACTGACCGTAAGTCTGGCAACATGTACTTACCCTTTAAATTATTGCTTTGAGTTGAGTTAAAATATTGGTTGTGGGGTCTCTTTGGTTCTTTATTTCACCTCCAATAACTTTTAACTGACCTATTAACTGACTGATGTTCACTGGATAGGAGACAGAGTCCAAAAAGGCACAAGACTTCTGGTTGTAACAGCAAAGTCAACATAGATGGTTATCTTTTAACCTTCTGTTTGCTCTAAAGTAACTATCACCTATGTTTTTTGTTAGTTTTCCCCTTGTATTTTTTTTTCTTGTACTTTTGCAGTACTTTGCATCATTTGCTATTAAGTATTTTCCTCCTCCTATGTGGTGGGAGGTGCAGGGAATTGTAATAAAAACAGAATCGTAAATATGTCTTGTAAATTTACTGTTTGTGAGTTAGATTGCTGCCAAATTCTGCATATTTAGCTACTTGCCAAACAGCATCGCATGATCGGATACCTTATTGAGTTAATGATGATCTCTCAGGTTCCCTCTGAAAACTAGTGCTTCATTATTTTTAGATGCTCCAAGATTTAAGTGTATGAAACAAACCATGAATGGAATGAAATGTAGAGTTTTTAAGAAGTGTTTCAGTATCCTGTAAGGTTATAAATTGCCTTTGCTTGGAATTCTGCTTAGAATCTTAGAGACTTGGGTATGAATTGCTGCAGTGATTTTGGCATTCACGGTGAGCATGTGCAGAGAGAGATGAAACACCAAAACCTTCTTTTTTTTAGTGTAGTGTAAGTTCAACCTCCTGTAAAAGTACCAGCTTCCAGCTGGTAATTTGTTTTAGGAAGTTTCCTTATGCTTCAGCTGAAGTAGTTTTGCTCGAAGTACTACAAGATGCAGCTGTAATTAGGAAGTAGGTCATGGCTACTGTATTCAACCGTAAGTATTCCCCTTTACTCCTGGATGAGTGTTTAAAAGAAAGGGGAGGAAAAAAAGAGGGAGAAAAGTAGCTATAATTTGTCTCTGTTTTGTTTTTGTTTGTTTTGTTTTTTAATTTGGTTATATATCTCTGGGTTATTTATTTAGGTTCTTACTTGGTTAGTTTGGGAGAAGGTATGTCGCAAAACTGAAACAATCCTTTTTGTCACTAGTGTGGAAAAAGTAAGTTTATCTCATGACCTGGTTTTAATGGAGTAAAGGTTCATTTTTAGTGGCTTTTTTTCCCAACATAATCTGCAGAAGCTGGTTCTTCTTTTCTTAAATAAAGTAACATGACTTTGCGTGAAAGGAGAATAACAAAAATGTGTATGGAGTGCTGTAAAGCTAGTCTTATTAATAGCTCTAGCTCTTTGAAGACTGATCTGACAGTCTCTGTTGGTCTGGTAGCCTATTAGCTAAACGGTTTTCTTTAGTTCCCATCAAACCTAAGGGCTTCTCAAGTCGGTTTTAGAAGATGATGAAACAGGAGAGCTTAAAGGAGAATACTAAAAGCTGTATGCATTTTGATTGGTGACTATTTTATTTGAACTGAATTTACTCAGCGGAGCTATGCACTGTGAGGTGTGCTGCTGTGCAGAAGGAAAGAAAGGGTATGCACTGAGGAAGAAGTGGGTTGTGCAACAAGTTGCCAGGGGAGATGTACCCTAACTGACATACAAGGAAAAATGTGCTAAGGATGGAAATGCGATGGGATTAAAATAATTCAGGCTTTGGCTGGGTGTTACTTTTAGTATAGTAGAAGTAGGTACTGGTTGAAGTATGGAACAATCTTCAAGTATAGAAATGCCTGAGTTAATAATTCCTGATATCACCCAGTGCCTGCAACTGGAATCTCTGTTTTTTAAATGTGAGACGGATGTTGTACTGAAGCACTGGTTTGCATTTGAGTGTTCTTTTGGGTGCTAGCCAAACCTCTTTTGTTAAGCAAAAATGTATTTGGGTAACTTAATGCTGCATTGTTTTTCATAGAGGATGGAGTTAAGCTAAAGCATCAAGAAGACTGGCTCCCTGTAGAAAACTACAGTCTGAATATTTTTTTTGTAGTTGAAAAGCAACTTGTGTCTTGACCTCTTCGTTGACACTTTTCTCTGAGGTTCAACCTCCTAGCTGTTCCGAGCTGTCAAAATAAAAAATATTGTTTGATGTTTATGTTGTATGAGATGCTGTGGTAGTGCCATGGTGAGCAGTGGTGTTTTCAGAAATTGCCTGGAATAATGTTTTGTGAGGGGCAAAATGCATGAAAAGTAGTGCAGAGCATGTCAAGTGTCTATAAATGTCAAGCCCAGTATCCTGACGAGGGGTTTCTCTTCACCTGAAGGCATTTGTCTTTTCTCCAGTTCCACAGATGTTTCCATGCTTAGTCCTCTTTCTGCTATGGTAGTGATGCAGAACCCAAGCTAACAAGTAATTGTGTCTAATGCATGAAGATTTTATGCTTATTTTACATTTAACATATTTCAACTGCTACTTAAAATTATCAGGCTCATTTTCCTTCTGCTGTGAGTTGAAGACTATTCTGTAGTGTAACTGTAGACTTTTCTTTCCAGATCCAAGTATTTTAGAACCTGTTCAACAGGAGAACACTTCACTATAGAGGTGAGTGCTTATGTTTCTAGTGGTTGCAAAAAAAGCCAGTAGGAAGAGCTGAATTCTAACATTGTCTTTAACCCTTTCTGCAGTTTGTGTGCCCTGAAATATTCTGGGTTATTCCAAGCTGAACTGCTGCTGTACTGGGTGGCAAGATAGTAGTTGTTATAGCACCTCAGAACATTAATACCTTATCTCCCTCTAATTATTGTTTGAAAGAAGAGAAGTATCTGTTACGATCTCTTACTCAGCACTGGAGGATTCTAAAGTCTGCTTATTCCATTGCTGTGTTGGAAGGGATTTTTCTTTTCTTGTGTAAATGCAGGATATCTAGTTCTTCACTCCAGGATCATCAATCTGATCCAAGAAAAATCCACTTTGCTCACCACAAAGATTCTTTCTTGGCCACGGAATATCACCCCTTTGTTGCCAAGGGTAGTATGAGGTTAACTTGCTTAAGTTGAGACTCTCAAATAACCTGGTTTATTTTCTGAGTGTTTCTTACTGTCTAAAAGTCCTGGACTGTTCAGATTGCCCCTGTTACTAAGAGCAAAATCTGTTTTAGTGTCCAGCTTTCAGGAGTGAGAGAGGGTTTCTGTGGCAGAAATATGATAGGAAAAAGAAAGTTCTGTCCTCTTCCCAAACTGTTGTTCATAGTCTGTCTACAGCTATTAGTTAATGTACAAATAAAACAAGAAGTCTTGCTGTAGGCATTGACTTCTGTGTTCAGTATATTGACTATGTGTAATATTACTATACTGAAAATAGTACAGTGAATTTCTGTTTGTTTTCATGTGATAGTTCAAGTAAGTTGTTTTTAGAGTTCTGTGTTGAAAGTAATTGTTTTCTGTAAATTAAATACATCTTGAAACACTTCTGGATAAGCAGCACAGTTGATATGCGAGATAGAGGTTATGTGCGCTACACTTCTTATATTTTCTACATTATTAAACAGAGTGGGAGCTGTACCATGCCTTCCCCTGCTTGTATTATCATGCTTCAGCTACACAGAGTTCTTGGCAATCTTACAAGCTAATGAGATTTCATTTTTATCAGGGCCCTCAAGTAAGTTGTAAAAACATAAATGTGTTTTAATTTTGACTTTTTTCCTTTTAGGCAAATGTAAGCTTTAAGAAAAGGAACCTTGGTAAGAAAATAGGTCTTACTCTGAAAGTAATACTTCAGATAAAGTAGGGACTTCCATAAATGCTGTTACAGTCCCTGGGGTATCACTGGAGTAGTGCTTTTACAAGACAGATTAAATGCATTACTGTATTTGTACTATGTGTTTAGTGACTTGTTGCATTGAAAAGTAAAGATTGTTTACTATTTTCTCTCTGCAGTTTGAGAACCTGGTGGAAAGTGATGAGGTAGGTACCTAGATCATCCTGTGAAACCTGCTAGTACAACCCTCAGAAGTGGTTCTAAGAGCTGTATTTTCCTTCCACTTTATGTGATGCTGTAACTTAAATCACAAGGTTTTTTTTTTAACTCTGAGTTTTGCTTGCTCTAGGAATAAGTATTAAACACATTGGGAGAAATTAAGACCTAAGAGAAGAGAAAACTCATTGGGGATAGTATGGGAAGTAACTCATTGGGGATGGTATGGGAAGTAACTCCTTTGGGAAGAGAGCATTATGGACATTATGAAGGCAAAAAGCAAAGAAGGGGGTGGGAGTGTGGAAACATGGGAGGTGGAGGAAAAGACTTGAAGGAGAGTTTGCTTTGGTATAACTCCTTTGTAAGACTCAGCAAATACTCTCTGAGAACAGAAAAGGACCAGGGTTGCTTTGCGAAGGAAAGTTTCGGGTGTCCTCTCAGTTCTTATGGTTATGGGTACACTGTACTTCAAAAAAATAGAAGCTGGCCTTTAAATTTTATAAATTTAATACAACTTGATAACAGGCGGGGCATACACCTCACTTTCAACACCCTGCTCCCTATTTTAAAACATGAGACCTGATAGTTTATAAGCAATTGGAATATTTATCATCAGTTGGAGGAACCTGTTTTACTAAGCCATTTCAGCTGATGGCACAGCAAGATTTTATTTTTTTTTTTCAATTCCGACTTAAAGGAGAGGATTTGTCTGCTTCCTCTTCCCTCCCAACCACCTTCCCCTCTAACTATAAAACCAGTATATGGGAGAAACTGATTTCATACTAGGGTTTTTCCTATCTTCAAATTGATTGATGGGATTCTCATAAACTCAGACTTTTATTTTCTTTTTTTCTAACAGGGAGAAAGCCCAGGAAGCAGTCACAGGTAAGACTTTGAGCTTCAGGACCTTTCTTTCCCACTGCTCTTCTGCTGTGACTATTAAATTTTTAACAGTTCCTGTCAAACCTCTTCTGTCTTTAGTTGTCAGATACATGGAAAGGATGGATGTCAAGCCAATCCCAATGCTTATCCCTGTCAAAACAGTTCAGATGATAATGCATCATGCAAAAGCTGTATGAGACAGTTAAAACAGTGTACTGCAAAGAGAATCTTGTTCCCAGAGTCTGTTTTACAAGTTAAATGGGTGTTAGTGATACAGCTCCAGCAAATTTTCTGTATCTTAATATTGACATAAGCAGCAGAGACTTGGGGTCTGCACTATAGGAAACCTCTGCAGGGTATGCTTTATTTGGCAAATTACAGATGTTTTGTGGTGTTTGAGAGCTCCCAATTTTTGCTTTCAGTGATCCCAAAGAAGTGATGTACAAGCCTTGTAATTTATAATAATGCTTTTGCAGTCTTGTTTGTTAGTTGCATAAAAGCAGACATAGAGAACACATGAAGGGAACAATTTACAATTGGAGGAGCCAAAACAAGCAAGGAAAAAAGTGACATTTACACTGCAGTGGTGTTAACCTATTCCATTAGTTCTGTTAGTGAACAGTGCTTTGAAAATATGCTTTCTACAAAAATACAGAAAATCCTTTTCTGAGAATAAGGAGAGACAGCATTGTCTTGAGTTAAGTGGAATTTTGGAGCTCTGCTCTCAGGAGGAGCAGGCCAGAAGCACAACTTGTTGAATCTGCATTAGAGGACCAGTCAAGAAGGACTTGTATGTGTATGTTTAAGTGTGAATTGGGGTTGTCATGCATAAATAATTGGTAGGGTCTCTCTGTTTCTCCCATGCATTTAGACCTCTGACTGAGGAAGAAATTGCTGATTTAAAAGGCAGACATTATGACTTCATTGCTGAGAAGCAGAGAGTTGTTGATATGAAGCTTCAGGCAGAGGTAAGTGGTTGCAATGACTGGTATGGTGTGGAGATTTTCTCTTTAAAACTAGCTAAGATCAACCATGAACACAAGGAGAGTCCATCGGCATGAATGAAAAGATGGGGTTTTGTTCATCAGTTGATATTTTGTGGTCTACAAGATGCACAACTAAGTTTGCATCAGAGATTGCTGCTTTTTAATAGCCTCTTGGCTGAAAAATTGAATGTATAGACTGGTGCTACAGCTGACATCTGTTAAATTTGAACTTTTTTAGGAAAGAACAAATGGGGAGTATACTTGATTCAGCTTGTGCTCATTTTTTTCCAGAGCATTTCTTAAGGAAAAAACCCCCATAATTTGTCATTTTGTTTTAGTGTTGGAGTAATTAATGGAATATAATGTGGAATACAATATAGAAATTGAGAATGACTTTTCAGTAAAGGACCAGTGAAGTATGCAACTGAAAAGATTTAAGTCTTGCACTACAGTTCCTAGTGAAATGCAGCGTGCATTTCCAACAGTTGCTAGTCATGATGTTTATTCAATAGGGTAATGTTTAGTTACCTAAATTTCTTGGGATGGTTGGTGGGGGGAAAGCTGTTAGATTCAGGTAATGAAGAAAATTGTTTAGTTATAGTCTATTTTCCTTTATTTTTATTTTCTAGTAGCTCTTTTGTTTTATTGAACTTATGGCTTTATTGATAGGAAGACAGATAGGTTCTGCTTTTGTTAACCATTACTATTTTGTTCATATACAGTTAGCCTTAGAAGAGGAGAAGTTAAGACTAGAAGAGGAGGCTTTATATGCTGCACAACGTGAAGCAGCCAGGGCAGCAAAGCAGAAAAAGCTTTTGGAGGTGAGGGAAAACAGAACCCAATATATATCAGAGCTTCTTTTTCTGTTTCCTACATATGCAGACTTTCCTGATACTCTTTACCTCTCAGAAATGTAATGGGGAAATCACTTTGGCTCGTAAATTCCAGTAGAGAAAGAAATGCACTCTTTGAAAGTACAGCTGAAAATTATCACAATTGTTTGAAATGGCTTATGTGGCTGAGCATATATTTTTGAATGAGATACATGATTTTAGTCTGTAATTAGCTTAACAGACTTCTTGTGTTGTGTAGAAGTTACTAACTTTTATGTGATCTGTGATAGATTTCTAGTTAAACACCCTGAAGTTAAGTATACATTGTGACATGATTTAGGCTTGTAAAATGTACTTTATATATTTGTGCACGTAATTGTTCCTTTTCTCTGTGGTTTGTGCTAACACGAAGATAAGTGCTTCCAAGGCATCGGTGAATTTACTGCTGGCCCTGCTTGGAGCTTACCTCCTGGGGCCCCTTCTAACCTCAATTTTCTCATTTTTTGATTTGTATGTATAGTAGGCAAAGTCTGGTAATGACTTAAATAGTCTTTATTTAATGTGTCTCTTCCTACTTTCACATGTCTGGTGTCCCCACTTTTGCAGCTTGGTCAAGTAAAATGAAAACCCACATTACGTTTTCCTGCTTCTTTGAAAACATGCTCTTCAAATGGTTTTCATGTTGCAGTTCAGAGTTAGGTATTATCAGCGCATTTAATATTTTTGCTGCATTACTAACCTGTCAAAGTATGTGTTCTGACACTAATTTCAGATTGCCAGTAATGTGTATGAGAAAGAAAGAATGTGTTCACTTTGTATAGAGTGTGTTTGGCTGCAGTTGTAGGAGACAGCCTGCTACACGTTATGTGTTGAATTAGAAGTAAATTTTCCAAAATTCAGGTTTAGACCAGTTGTAAACAGTCTGTAGTCTACAATAGGTATTGCAGAGATCTGTAACCCTCATGTATTATCTATATTCAAAAGAGAGTGGATTGAAAATCGTTGTTCCCAGGCTGATAGTGATGACTCAGATTTCATCTAATATTTATGTTGTTAAGTATAGGTCTCATTTCACTTTTCTCTTTCCAGCCTCTCCTTGTTTGGTAGGGAAGGGTTGATTCTTTCTGACCTTTTTCTTGTCTGCCTTTGTGGTTGTTTTGGGGTTTGTTGGGGTTTTTTGGTTTGTGGGTTTGTTTGGTTTTTGTTTTGGTTTGGGTTGGGTTTTTTGGTGGTTTTTGAGGGTTTTTCTTGGGGGTTTTTTTGTTGGTTTTTTTTGGGGGGGTTGTTGTTGGGTTTTGTTGGGTTTTTTTTTCTTTGTTGTTGGGGTTTTTTTTTGGGGGGGTTGATTTTTGGGGTTTTTTGTTTTTAAAAAAACCCCACTTTTGGTCTGTATACACCTATTCTAGTCAGGACCCAAGATTAAATGCATTATAGAGATTTTAATTTCCTCCTCTTCTAAAATTAGTACCACTTATTTCCTTTGCAAACAGCCCGTACAGATTTCCAAGGAAGCATTTTTGTGGAGATTGGCATCAAGCATTTAACCTCTCTGAATAAACTAGAAACTTTTTTTTGAATGCATAAGTCCTCCCTTTGCTGTTTGTGGGCAGCAGTCTTTTAAATGAGAGAATGGCTTTTTCATTAGAAATGTGGCAGCCTTTTAAAACTAATTTGGCTTATTGATGTTGCCCTGCTAAATGTCAGGGTTTGAAACAGTGGAGAATTCTAATATGCGTGTATCCTGGACTTTACATTGGTAGATATTTATATGTGACCTGGCAGAACGGATAATTGAAATTGCTTATTATGTGGGTATATGAGTCTTAAAAGAAAATTTTTGTGTATGTCAGTAACTGACTTTTACAGCTTGTAACTATGTTGGTGCCAAATTCCTGTCCCTTTCTCCCTGCATACGTAAGTCCTCTCACCTTTAATTACCATTGCATGATACTTCTTCTACGCTTCCCATTGCCTTACTGGCTTCCATCTGCTTATTCTGATAGTTTTTATTTAAATACCCAAGATGGAAAAGTGTTCCAAGAAATGAAGCCATCAGCATTTGGGATTGAAAAGTACTCTAACTAGTGCAGTTATCTCACAAGACAATGTACCCAATGAAGTTCAAATTAACATTAAACATTCTGGTTTATTTACCCCTGCTTTCCTTTTGCAGAGACAGATCCATTAAATTTGAGAATAGATTTATCAGAAGGCATAGTAGCTAGATACATCAGACCTGGCTGTAAAGCAAGCTTTTTTGGTTTTAGCTTAGTCTTTGACATGATCAGTGAACAATTATTGCTTCATGACTGATTTACTTTGAATCACAGAGTTGCTGTGCTCAGTTTTTATGCTCACACTTTTCTCAAGGCAGGGGAAAGAAACTTAAGGCAGCTTGAAATATTAAAACCCTGAAACTCAAGCAGAACTCTACTTCCATGATATCTGTTGTTTCTCCTGTAACTGCGAAGTAAATGCATTTATGGCTTCTGTCTTGCATTTTTTCATTCTGGTTTTGCCTATGGATACTATGAAAGCTTTCTACCTTAAGAGTGCAGAGGTATTAATACTTTTGACTCAGCAAGGGAACAAAGCCTTTATTAATATAGATGAAGCACTTGGTGAGGATACAGGCAACTGGAGGAGCTGCTGGTATTGATCTGTACAGGGATAAAAGGACCTGTAGGAAATGTTCCTTTTAAAATGATAGGCTGACTGTTTGTGGGCACAGAGCAAAAGGAATCAAACATAACCCAGGTGCTGAAAATACCTATTGGTTAAGAAGAGAAGGCTAGAGGACAGATACAGTCATAAATGAGGTGGTGTTCGCAGGTTGCTAGCCAAATTAATGCAGATTTTGGTTTTTTTTTGTTGGTGGTGGTAGGTTTTTTTATGGGTCATGGAATAGGTAAATTGTTGAGAGCTCTGTTCAGCAAGCTATCTGCTTTTAAATCTGAGATTTAAAAACAGTACTACTTCAGTCCCTTCAGTATCCTAAAATTTGATCTTCACTTGAAAGTCAGTCTTTTCCTGGGTCATACTGAAACTGCTCCATGGACCAGGACACTGCTGCCTCTAATGTCTCGGATGAGGCAACACTTAGTGTATTGCGTACATTACTCTGAGTGATTGCATTCAGCTTTTTCAACTATTTTCTTGTTTTGATAGCAGCGTAGACAGCAAAGGATAACCCAGAGAGCACATGCTATTAATAATGGAGAATATCAGAGGTAAGTAGTAAAGTTTTATTCATGGTAATTGAGAGCTGTGACTGCTTTTACTCCTGTTCCTCATCTCCCCCGACCAGGAAAAGAAAAAACTCATCACATTTTTCAAACCTTACACATTTCTAAGTCAGAATTGATTTCATTCTTTGCGGTTCTCTTCACACCAAGTAGTTGTCGAATGCAAACTGGTTACCATTAACCTGCAAAATTAGAGGGTAGCTTGCATTCGTTGTGGTTTTCACTGTAGCTATTAGACTGATGCATACAAAATTGAAGCTACTCCCAGCTAGTTATACACACACACAAACACACACTCAGTGGTTTACAGTAAAAATGTGTTTATATGTATAATTTTTGGCTAATATAAAAATACCTTTATTGTTCAGAACCCTGTTTGCAATGTCAAATAAAAATACACACTAATCAAATGGCGAATTGAATGGTTTATATAGTCTGCCTGTTATTTCATTAAAACTGTCCATTTAATGCTCTTCACTCCCACCTTCTGTGGTTCGGGTGAGGGAAGGGGGAGGGGAGAGAAAAGCAAAAGTAATCTGAAGAAATTTACTGTTGAATGGTATCTGAGTTTAGAAAAGACCCTGAAATCAAACAACTGTTTTTGGATGAAAGAGAAGGGAGTAGAAGGGATTTTTGGTTATGGAAGTATGTTTAGAAAATGAGCTGTAAAATCCAAGGTTTTATGGTGAGGGAGGAACTATGCAGATTTTAGGAATGAAGGACTACAAGTAGCAGGGTTTGAATTCATTAGCTAAAAAAGGGAACTGAAAATTAAGAAGGCATTTTGTAAAGTGACAAAGATTGAGAGGAAGAATGGTTTTGTGACAGAAGTGAATTAATTTTTAACTGAAAATGCTGCTGAAAATGGAGCAGAATCTCAGGAAGGGAGAAGATGTGATGAGTAGGAATAGGAAAAGCATAAAGATTTAGTTAAATGTGTATGTGCTTTGTAGCATAGAACTGGGGGGGGGGGAATGTTTATTAATGTATTTTATAGCCTCCTGAGAGGCTATAAAAAAAAAATATGTGCATTGTTCTTGCAGCTCAGTGGCAGAGGGAGATCTGGATTCTTGCTTAAGAAATACAAAATTCCAGTATGAAGCTTTTCGCAGTAGTAGTAAGTCTTCCTTTTTTTACGCATGTCTTTAAGTGATTGAGGAGCACAGAATGTTCTTTCTTTTCCTAGATAAATGTAATAACTTATTTTTATACCATGTGTATATAAAATGTGTATAAGTGTATCTAGTAAAAAAAATTGATAGAACCTTTTCCTCTAATCCCCGGTGCTTCAAGTGTTCAAAACTTGGCATTTATACCTTGTACTACAGCCACTGCAGCTCGTGAAGGCAAGTTAAGTTAGCAAACAAGTCCTGTGCATGGATTTTATTTTACTAAGGTTTTCTAACTGGCTCCATGGAGGCAACATCAATGCAGTGATCTTCTCTTGTGAAGCCAAGCTGTGTATTAAAGATGCCAATGTGTGTGTGTAGCTTTTTTAATAATCTCTTGGCAAAATAAGTAGAATCATACTAGTTGTTATTTTTTCCCTAATGAAGTGAGAGAGGATTCAGCTGCCTATATTTAAAAATTCCCCTAACTATTCAGAGGAAAATGACTTTATACACTTAGGTCCATGTCTTGATGACAGTACATGATAGTCACTAAGCAGCTGTAGGACTGATGTTAATTCTTGGGAAACAGTGTGTGCAGTTTGAGGTTTTTTTGGAGGGAAAGGTTGATTTGTTTGTTTGTTTGGGTTTTGGTTTTTTTTGTTGTTGTTTTGTGGGGTTATTTGTTTGTTTTGTGTTTTTTTTAGGTTTTTGCAAGTCTTTACACAAGTCCAACTTAGAGCTCACCCAATTTCTCTATAATTCCAGATAGTCTTGCTTAATGTCCTCTTGCAATATCTTAGTAATGTTGACTATTAAAAAGTTACTGTAGACGCTTTGAAGGTGATGAATGAAGTGTTTTTTCAAGTGTTGCTGAGCTCTAAAGGCCACAAAGCACAAAACCTCCTTTGTTTGAAAGTTGTTTTACATATTGAACCTCAAAGTCAAGTATGTATATGAATTAAAAATAGTTTATTTGGTTTTGTTTTGTTTTTTTTATCTAGGACTTTCATCTGATGCTACCGTGCTTACACCCAACACGGAGAGCAGTTGTGACTTAATGACCAAAACCAAATCAGTGAGTGGAAATGATGACAGCACTTCATTAGATTTAGAGTGGGAAGATGAAGAAGGTATTTATTCTGCTCTTGAGTTTCATTCTGAACCTCCAAGTTAAAAATGCTAATAGTGTTAAACTATGTTAATTGTAAATGTGTTGTTTTTGAAAGGAAAGGTGATTTAAAACTTAATTCTGATGGAACTTGTCAAGTGTGTAATGATTAAACTGTAGATTATTTTTACATAGGAAATTTATTATTTTGATGAATTCCTAATAAATTAATCCATTTCTTTGGATCCTTCAGTCAATATCCTTTCCTGCATTTTGTGGAATGGACTTGTAAACTCACGTCAGCTGTAATGGTAAAGAAATGCTGCCCTCTTGTGAGCCAGTAGTAGTAGGAACAGTTTGTTCCTTGTGTTAAAATGTCTTAAGTTGGTCAGAAGTGCCAAAACCTGCCTAAAAACAGGGAACAAAATTACTATATAGTTACATTTCTGATTCCTAGTAGCTTGTGCTTTACAGAGGGGAGTAATTTTAATAGGTCATTGTGGCAGCAGTGCATCTTTTTGCTTTAGTAACCTCTGATCTAGAGCAGAACAGGAGTAAGGTAACGTAAGGGAGACTGCTTGAGAACATAACTGGTTTTCATGGCTGCAAAGGAAGGAATGTTGTCATTTAAAAGAAGCACAAGCCAATGTTGCAAGGGCTTTGTGTAGTTTTTAGGACGTTCTTAGTAGATCTGGACCAACTTCAGTGTATTAAAACCATCTCTCTAAAGGGACTGACTGCTCTGTTACTGTGTGTGCTGTCAAAATCTACTGTGGAGACTGAACAACTTAAATAGTAGAGGGGTGTGTGGGGTTTAGTGTGAACTGGGGTATTATTTTATGGTCTAATTTTTGCTGTTAGTAGACAAAGTCATAGGGGGGCTGAATGCAAAGTAGAGAAGTACCAGTGCTTTTCGATAGTATTATCCTTGAAAAACCGCTGCAAGAGTTCTGTGTTTCACTTGCGATATGAAGTTTTTAATTATAATTAATTGATCAGGTAGTTACTCCACATTTAAAGGGGAATTTACTTAGGAACGTATGAGAACAGCAAATAAGAGGATCATCATAAATCCTCCTCTTTTTCCTTTCCAGTGGTTTGGGTTTTGGTACACCATGACTAAAGTCAGTAGTTACTGACAAATAGCATCTCTAGTGTGCTTGTGCAGTTTTCAACCAATCTTTTGCCTTATTTTGTGTGAAATTGAATATACTTTTTCAGACAAACCGAAGAGCTTTCCTAGACAAATGTACCCAATATCTCTCCAGAGTTTAGTTGCTGTTTAAAATGTTCCATGTGATAATGTTTTATGTTTGTCAGTTATAGCAGAATTGAAGGTTTCTGCAGACATTCAGCTTTTCTGGAAAAGGCATGGTACCACAGATCTTCTAATAATTTACATACCTATAATATAGGGCAGCAGGTGGTTTAAATAGGAGAGAAAAACACTGCCAGTGGAATGTTTTGTTGTATTATCTGGGTTCATTAGAACTCTAAATCAACATCAGTGGCTGTGTTCATTTGGGTTAAAAGTGACTGCAAACTATGGATTTAATGTGAACACCACCACCAGAAAAAATATGCTGATGCTCAGAAGTGAAATTATCAGGGTCTGGGTTTCTAAAGGATTCTTGCTGTTTCTTCTAATGCTGTAGGCAAATGTGTAAAGGTACTTCTCTCAAAATGATGTCTTTCTCATAAACACTTCTCAAATCACAGGCATGAACAGGATGATTCCAATGAGAGAACGCTCCAAAACAGAAGAAGATATACTCCGGGCAGCACTGAAATTCAATAGCAAGAATACAGGAAGTAATCCAGCTTCAGCCTCTGATGATTCCAATGGATTAGAGTGGGAGAATGACTTTGTTAGTGCTGAAATGGATGATAATGGCAATTCTGAATATGCCGGATTTGTAAATCCTGTGTTAGAGTTGTCTGTATCAGATGTAAGGACATCTGTTTCTGATCATCAAGACAGGTAGTGAAACTGCATGGCCCTTGTCTGTGACCAGATGCTGGGAAGTGGAATAGAATGTACAAACCCAATTCACTCTTTTGAATGTGGTTCCCTTTTTCTTCCCAGTTGAGCGGCAAGGAGTGGGAATGACTTGCTATCTGAATTAATTCAGAATTAAGTGCAATTTCATCATCTACCTTCTAAACTTTTGTGAAACTGGGATGATTCTCTTGTGTCTATTTCTGGATACCTGGATTTAATATAAAATTGTCTGCACTAATTTAAGCTTCATAGCTTGGCATATCTATATTTTAACTAGCCTTCCTCCCCCCCTGGGTGTCGTTTCTGCTGATTTTGTTTTTAAAAGTCATCAGTGGCCTAACAATCTAAGAAATGGTCTTATATTAATTTAATGAATACTTGAATATAGAAAAGGAATTTTAAAACTTTATTTCCAACATGTGCTTTTTGACTTGTTCTTTAGCTATTGAGACAGTATGCTTAGCCAGCTGCAAAACAAATGTCCCTTGGGATAAATGGCAGGTTTTCTTCATTTAGCTTACAGTCTTTCTAGCCTTGTGTTGTCCTCCTTCCCATTTATTTCATTTTTTTATTACTTTAAGCACAGTTAACCTCAATAGACATACTATAAATCATTGGGTTAGGTGATGTAAGATACTGTCTTGTATAGTATAGTATGCCAGACTTAGTAAGTGTGTGCTAGATAGAAAAATTACTATAAAAAAATCTTTATGCCTCAAAAAGGAAACTTCAACCAATATCTAGTGGAGAACGAGTAGGACCAAATTCTTGATTTCCCCCCTGCCCCTTCCCCCCCAACAGATCAACATCTGTTCCTACATTGTCCTTAAAATTCTTTAGTGGTGGAAAATTTACAATTCAACTCAACTGGAAGAATTCATAAGAAAACAGCATTTTCTGAACAAAGTGAGGGAGGGCTGATTGCTCTGCTGCTGGGGTGTGAAGAACAAGAACCTAAAGGCTGAATTTCTCTATCTGGTTTTTAAAGCAAGGGAATAAAAAGTTCAAGTTACAAACCAGTGTGTTTAAGCGATCAAGCTTTCCTGTGCTTCTGAACTGGATGGCTAATACTGCTATTACAGACTGAAATTCAAGGAAGTGTTTGGTTATTGCAAATCTGGTGTAATGTATCCCCTGATGCTTTTGCAGGTTATACTTTAAAAAAAGCTCACTGAAGAAGGTGCAAAACAGCTGTAGGAGTCAGGCTTTTCCCCAGAGTTTCAGTAAAGCCATTCTACTTTACTGTTTTGTGTGGCTGTCTTGTTTTCTCCTGGAGAAAAAAGGGATGGGTTTAACTTCACCTCTGTTGAGTAAAAGCAGCACACTATAACTAATATATCTGCATCATCAGAGAACTGAATTTGTCAGTGACTGTGTCACTGTTTTAGCCTGCATATAATATTAAGGTCATTGCAGGGTGGTCCTCTTCATAACTTGAACAAAAATGTTGTACACTGGTATGAAATGTGTACAAATATAACTAATGAAGAGATGAATCTTGTTGGTAATATTCCTTTTTTTAATTTAAATTGTAGCTATGTCACTGAAAAATATTTTAATATCATTATCTACATTTGCAGTGCCTGTAATAAGCTTTAAAAATTTGTATGCATCAACTGTTTATTTTTGGTTTGGTGTAAGCTACTACTGTGTAACTTCTCCTGAACATTGATTTGTATAAGAGATTCCTATGGAACTGAAGGCAACTTTCTCAACATGTAAATAACCTGTTTTTTTCACCTGCTCAGACTGTAACTTACCCTGCAGTGGTCACTACTTCTGACCAGAGAACATGAGCTTATCTTGTGCTGACCATGCTTTGAGGAAAGAAAGTGGCCAATAGTCCTGCGTGTAGAATGAACAAGTGCTTAGTTAAAAGGAAGCTGATTGCAGCTGAAGGCCTTCACTGTGATGGGTATGTTCTGCCATGGCAAACAGCATTCCACTTTTCAAGGTTCAGGGCACCAACCACACTGAGTGACTTAGGAATTCTAGTCAATATTTGTGGAAACTGAAGAACTTGAAAGGTGTTACAAACAGCTCATGTGAAACAGTTCAATGGTACTGTAAAAGGCATATCTGTACAAATGCAAGTCATTAAAATTTTCAGTCAGTCTTATGTTTGGCGATGTTTTATCTGTTGCTGGTTCTGTGGCTGTCATGGCATACATAGTGAAAGCTGTGTGTGAAGATGAATTGTTCAAATGTTACCTCTGGTTACCTGTGCATCGGCAAAGAAAGGGACCTGTTACTTTGAAAGAGAAACTGTAACAAGCTGAAGTAACAGAGGGCTTGAGGAACTTAGAGCCCTTCTTCTATCAGAAGCTGTATTCGCAAAGATAAGATGCCCTTCCTTGTGTAATGCAGGCACCTTTGCTATCTTCCTGTCTGTCCAACACCATTGGAGATGACTTAGCTGATTGTACCTGTATGTAGAAAATAGTGTTTAATAGGAAGCTCTTACTTTTCTTTTCTTCTTTTTTTTTTTTTTTTTTTTTCAATTCCAATGAAATGTTTTACTAAGTTGTTCAGTGTTTGAGTTGTTGAGTTGTTGTCTTTAAACAGGGGAGACGTCAATTTAATGGATGGACACCGGCTGGATAAGGAATTGGCTGAATGGCCACATGCAGAGAGTTGCATTCAACAGTCTAATGCCCAGCTGGGATATGGGTAACAAGTGGTGCCCCTCAGGGGTCAGTGCTGGGACCAATTCTGCTCAGCATCTTTGTTGGTGACATGGACAGTGGGATCAAGCGCCTTTAGCAAGTTTGCTGATGACATTAAATTCTGTGGCTCAGTTGATACACTGGAGGGAAGGGATGGGATCCAGAGGGACCTTGACACGTTTGAGATTAGGCCAATGCCAACCTCATGAAGTTCAATGTGAAGTGCAAGATCCTGCACCTGGTTTGGGGCTATTCCTGGCACAGCTACAGGCTGGGTGGAGAAAAGATTCAGAGCAGCCCTGCAGAGAAGGACTTGGGGGTGTTGGTTGATGAGAAACTGAACATGAGCCGGCTTCAGTGTGCACTCACAGCCCAGAAACCACCCGTGTGCTGGGCTGCATCAAAAGGACCGTGACCAGCAGGTCAAAGGAGGTGATCTTGCCCCTCTACTCTGCTGTCATAAGACCCCCTGCCTTGGAGCACAGTGTGCAGTTGTGGTGTCCTCAACATAAGGACATGGAGCTGCTGGATAAAGTCCAGAGGAGGGCCGCAAGGAGGATCAGGGGCTGGAACACCTCTCATATGAAGACAGGCTGAGCAACATGGGGCTGTTCAGCCTGGAGAAGAGAAACTGCATGGAGACCTCAGAGCAGCCTTCCAGTATCTGAAGGGGACCTATAAGGATGCTGGAGAGGGGCTCTTCATCAGGGACTGCAGTGATAGGAGAAGGGGTGATGGGTTCAAACTGGAACTAGCAGTTCAGGTTAGATAAGGAAGAAGTTTGTTACTGTGAGGGTGGTGAGGCACTGGAATGGGTTGCCCAGAAAAGTTGTGAATGCTCCATCCCTGGCAGTGTTCAAGGCCAGATTGGAAGGGGCTTAGACGACATGGTCTAATGTGAGGTGTCCCTGCCCATGGCAGGGGGTTGGAATTAGATGACCTTAAGGTTCTTTCCAACACAAACCATTCTGTGATGTACCAGTTATATACATGTTTCTGTGCTAAATTTGAGCCATTGTTGAATATAAACTCATTTGATGTGACTCACTGGGCAATCTGTTCAGAGTTATTAGATTAAACATAAAATTGGTATTTCAGCATTTCTTTTAGTGTTCTGTGATAGTGAATACTGAACTGAACCAAGCAAAAAAACTACCAAAAATTCTAGCTGCCTTTGTGTGTGTAGTATTTCTCACAATTAAGTTAGCAGGGTAGGACTAATGGCAGCCTTGGGGGGGGGGAAGCAGAAGTCGTCTGGTGAACAAAGTGTGTTCTGGCACTCTTTATGCTGAAACAACTCTTCTTCTCCAGTCAAACCAACTTTTGCTGGTCAAATCAGCACAGTGATAGGATCCTCCTAGTAGAGGGTTCATTTTTTTCCAATGTGCATTTTGGGGTTGATTCTTACCCCAGGTAAATATAGTTGTAGAATAGATTAGTGCTTTGAAACCATTAAAATACTGGTGTGATATTTTGGGGTTTTTTTCCATTCCAAGTTTTGCTCCTGGGGATGTGCCTAAGAAACGTTTCACTCTAGATCTCTAGTTATCTATGAGCCTCTCTGTACAGAGCTAATGCTGAGATGTAACACTGAACTCTGTAGACCAGGTGGAAGATCTTTCTTAAGTACTGTTTATAGATGTTTCTTTCGATAAATTGAAGTTGAAAATTTGAGATTGAGATGTCACTTTTTCTTCAGATAATAGCTCAGAAAGCATAAACATTTTTTATGACCAGTGCCACAGGTTAATGCCCTACACAACAGGGCCAATGAACAGGAATTGAATGACAATACTGGACAGTGATTGTATTAGTAATCTGGTTTTAAAGCCCAAAGCAGCATGAAACAGCAACTTGAATGTGGTCCATAATAATTTAAGAGCACTAATAGGAAGAGAGCTGTTTAGTGGGAATGCAAAACTAATGCTCCTTCCTCCCTCACACATAAGCACAATTAGTGAACATAAGAAATTCTATGCATTTTATATAAGGCTGATTTAATGTGAAAGCTTTTAAATCGAAGAGCTTGGTTCAGATTGTATTTGTACCTTGCTCTCTTTCTCTAGGTAGCTTGCATTTGCAGGAGGTACTGGCTATTCTCTGTAATTAAAGAGGAGGATGAGTCAGATCAAAAGCATAATAGCTACTGGAAATCTGCAACCAGTAGCACCTTGCCTGGTGAGACTGCAATGCCTGCGAAGGTTTGGTTTGTTAAGCTGAGGGGCTGAGTGTGTGACAGGCCTTTGTGCAAAGATGGAGGCAGAATCTAGGCCAAAGACTGTAAAGGTTAAGCACTAGAGCCTAGTTGAAAGAGTAGAAAATGCAGGAACAAGGTATTTTTGGCAAGGATAAGATGAATAGACAAATGAAATCCTACATAAGCCTGTGTTTGAGTTTTGTTGCCTCTCCTCACTCGCTTGTGGTTCTTCGCCTTAATCTCAGGTTATATTGTGCAATTCAGCTGTCCTCCCTCAGTTACAATTCTGGTTTGCTTGTCATGATTAATACTGAAATGCAGCCCAGTGTTTAGTGGTGATCACATGAGTATGTATGCTTTGTCCTGATACTTTTTGCCCGTGAAAAGCTGAGCCCCTAGCAAAGGAAAATTGAATTGAAAACAAACTGAGAAATACTGAAATGAAGATTGTTAAGAGAGCTTGGGGTGGGAGGCAGAGAAGTAGAAAACGTGTTGAAATGTATTTTAGCCAACAATTTAAACCTTAGAGCAATGCCATTTGTAGAAAGCCTAGAATAGTGCAGTCAAAATGTCTCATCGGATTGTTCTGGAAATGAGTTTGTTCACGATAAGTGCTTTAAGGTTGGAGTTGTAGAAGACAGCAGATCCTTACTAGACAACCGAATGGTTGTATTGCAAAATTTAACTGGATTTTTACATACCACTCACATTGCACTTTTATTGACATTCACAAGCAAAGTAGTTAATTTGCAAAACAAAACAAAAAATTTAAAAAGAGAACAAAAATCTTGCCGTAAAGATCATAAAAATATTAACTTATAAGGACTATGCTGACAAAGTGTTTCTTAAGTCACAGAATCTGGGGAGTTATATCCTAGGCTTGAAAATACTGTTTGGAATTTTCTGTCAAAAGTAAAAGCATAAAGTATAACAAACGCAGTGAGACATTGTGTCCCTACTTAGCTAACCACTGAAACACTGTTCTGCGTGCTTTGTGTTAATGCCTGCTAAATATACCTTCAAGGCATGCCATCACAGTTCTCCAACTGAATCTGCTGCCATGGATTTGAGTGGCCTTCTATGTCTCCCATACATTTGTGGCAGACAGTGGTGATCGAACAGCAGATGCATCCTGGGGAAGACAGTGGCAGGAATCTGGTATGTTCTAGTAGGCCTATGCTGAAAACAGAACATAAGAACACTGGTATGTAGTGGTGAGAACTGTCCTGAACAGTGGATTGAGATGACAGCCTTCAGTTTTGGAAGGTGTGCAGGCTTCAAAGGATGACAATCTGATCCAGTCTCTTCCTCCCCACTAGCATGACTCGTTTTCATCAATCTCTATGGGGCTTTTGCTGTGGGAAGGAAACATAGAAGAAGAAATACCATTCTCTGGTACAGGTTGCAGTGATGGCAGGCATCTTTCTTGTAAGATGGGTGCCTGAGCCAAGTGTAAGTGAGTCTCAAAATAATCCACGGACTCCCCTTCTTGAATCTCTGCTAAAATTTGGTAGTCCCCAAAACAAATGATGCACTTCCATGGCAGGTCGATTTTGTTTAAGTAACCGAGTTCTGTTTGGTCCACAATAAGTTTAGTTTTCTTGCTCATGTTCTTTATCTCAAAACAAAGTTCTGTGCTGTTCAGTTTCCTGTACAACTGCAAGGAGAACTGAATTCGAGAAACACGAGCATCCATGAAGTTATAATGGCAGACATTAGAATCTCGGCCAAACTTGGCCATTTCACCTGCCCTGACCTGTTCTCGCTTACAGAAATTCAAGCAACGAAACACCATTTTGTCCTCTTGACAAGGGTGGTAAAAGGTCATGTGGAGACATGTTACTGTTTCTTCAGTTTCAGCTTCTTCAAAAGAGGTCATGACGAAACGAGTCCTTAAAACAAAAAGAAAAGTAAATCACAGCATGAAATCACTGTAGTACCAAAAGAACTGGCTTCACAGTGGCATTAAAGTACAACTGTATAGTGAGTATATATAATTTACTGCTAACACAAAATGTAATGAAACCACTAGAATGAAGAAGTAGGAATTGAGCCTACCCACTCCATGATAACCCTCACTTCCCACCACTTTGCCAGTGACTCATTTGGTGACCCCAGCTCTGTGCTGAATTCCTCCCAGCAGTTGATTGTGCACCTCCAGCAATGGCTGCATAGCACTTCAGAAACACACTCTGTAAAACACCCACTACTGTCAATTGGTGATGACTACTTTGTCATGAGGCTCACATAGGTAGGTTTATCTTTGGAAGAAATACGTCACTTGGCAGTGACAGGTAGTGTTTACATTCTGGACTTAAAATGGAGTACTAAGTAGTATTGTCTGGGCCTCCACGCTCTGTTTTATGGTGTAGTCCTCTGACTAGAAGGTATCAGACAAGTGACTTCTACAGAGTCTGGCTGTAGGCAGTGATATTTCAAATGTGTATAAAGCTCCTTTTGGCTCTTTAGTCAAAATTTGCCTCTTGTACAAAACAAAATACAGTGTTTAGAAGTGACTGATCTGATAATATGTAAACTGAAGGCAAAAGCTGGAATCATCAAGATATAAAGGAGGAATTGTCACCAACTCCAGCTATTTCCCTGTTGCCTATTGTTACATCCCAGCTATTTGCTACAGAAGTACTTACCTAGGCAGTGAAAATAAAAAGTAACTTTTAGGATTTGGTGGTGGTGTTTTCTGGTTTGGGTTTGGTTGGGGGTTTTTTGTTGTTGTTTTTTGTTGTTTTGTTTTATTTTTCCTTGTATAAGGTTCTCCCATGCAGCACAGAGGTGCTTATGAACTAAATTCTTTTCCAAAGTCTGAGTATTTGCAGTGTATCCTAATAAAATCTAGATCACAGCGTTTCCTATACAAGCAAGTATTTTCCTGCCTTGAAACTTGATCTAAAGAAAAAGCTACGTACTTGAAGTGGGAAGGAGTTCTCAGTTATCCACCAAAGCAGCATGTCAGCAGCCATTTGACGGGAATAATACAGTGGAAATGTTTGTTGTGTTTCTCCTTCTAGTTTGCATGTTTTTGATGTGTGTCACACAGATCCTGAGCTTTCTTATTAGCTCTGTTGAGTGAATGATGCTGAACAGCAGCTCACACTTTAATCTTTTATGCGTGGGTAGGTGAGTCATCACTGCAGTTATATGTCTTCTGACCTGTGGGTTTTTTCAAGGCTAAATTATATCACAGTCCATGAACTCAAAGCACAGTGAATGGTGATATATCAGTGCATCACTTTCTGTGTGAAACCTCAAAATCCTTCTTGTACCTTTAACATAGTAACAGTTCTGACGCAGGAGTGCAGCAGCCTCATCTTGATAACTGAAGTAGGTTACAACAGCGCTTCTACCTAGCTTAAATGATGAGGGAAATAGAAAATGTCAAGTAGCTCTGGGAGCTTCAAAACAAACTAAGAAATACCACCTGTGCTTTTGACAGAAGTATAGCGAGATGCTCTTATGGCAAGTTATTCCTTTGGCACCTGCCAGACAAGCTATGGTGGCACCTGTGTCCACCCCTTCTTCTACTAGTATGCCTGAACTCCAGGGAGCTGGAAGCAGCTCTGTGAGCAGGAGGATGGCCTATCCTTTTCTGTGCTTAGTTCTGCCCTTCGCTGTTTTGTACCAGTGTGAGGATGTGAGATGTTACATGAAGTCAGCATTGGTTAAAGGGAAAAAACAAGTAATTTCACTTAGTTTGTGGACTGACCTATAGAGACAGTTTTGTCTGGAGCCTTTGATATCAACTTAAAAGCATGTTCTGCTCCCATTAGTGTCCTCCTTAATTGGTTTCTGAAATGCATCAGGACAGGGCAAACACAGGACTAGAAAGATATTTTGATAAATCTGCAATGTGCTCCTAACAAAATGTTGGATTTATTCACATGTTTATGGATTTTACAAATGGTTCCTTTATTAATCAGGGAAGGGGAAGAATGGCCACTGATTGCTTAAGCAGCACACAGATAGAATCACAAAATGGTTTGGATAAGAAGGGATCTTAAAGCTCATTCAGTTCGAATCCCCTCCCATGGGCAGGGACACCTTCCACTAGACCAGGTTGCTTCAAGCCCCATCTAACCGGGCCTTAAACACTTCTAGGGGTGAGGCAGCCACAACACCTCTGGATGACCTGTTCCAGTACCTCATCACCCTTGTAATGAGGAATTTTATCTTAGTATCTAATCAGAATCTACTTGTGTGCCACCTCAGGCATCCCAAACTCAGCTGCAGAGTTCTCATTAAAGGTTTGAGGTTGGACTGAGCATACTATCACATAAATACTTGTAGGAGATTCTATTTACCTAGATTGTACTGAACAAGAGAAAGATCTGAGAACTGCACCTGGAGAAGGCAGCTTTTATAGTCAAATTCAGACTTCTGCAGCTATACGGTAACCTGCTACACTGCTGTTGGCTGTACCTTGAGTCAAACAAATCATATCCAACCTTTTTCATGTCAATCAACATCATCTCCTCCGTGTGCATCGTTATCCACTCAGCAGTGCCCAGTGCAGGGGGATGATCACTGCCTTGGCCCTGCTGGCCCCACAGGCGCTGATACAGGCCAGGATGCCACTGGCTGCCTCTGCTATCTGAACTACGGAAGGCACCAACCGCCAAGACCACCGCCTCTGTCGGTACTTCCCGAGGAGTTCCCTGTCTCCCTTGTGCCTTATACGAAGATCCAGCCCCTCCCTCCCGGCACGCCCCCTTTCGCGTACCTCAGCGCGGCCCGGCCTCCTCTTCATCTGCGGGCTGGCGAGAGTCCTCCCAGCTTCCCTGTTTAAGAACCTCTTTTAAAGCTGACGGTCCAGAGGGGAATGATTCTTAGGCTGGTAGCTCTGCGTTCCCTCGAGGCCCCAGCTGCTCCCTCGTAGCCCGGTACCTCGGAGCTCGGAGGTGGGAAGCGCCCTCCCGTCGGCGGGGCGGGGGCCGGCTGCGAGGGAAGGCGGGAGTGGTGGGAGGTGTCCAGAGGCCGGGAAGAGGGCTCGGGGTGGTTTTCCGAGAAGTGTTCCGGGCTCGTCTGTGATTATGGTGAGTAAACCGGAGAAACAGTAATAATTAAAAAAAACATCCCCTCAGCTCTGCCTGGGGTTTAACACGGATTAAACGTAGCGATCATGAGGAACTGAACTCAAACCAGTGGCGACAGTGATGTTAAATATACGATGTGACGTTTGTGGGCTCAGGTTCCAGACCAAAAACGTTCAGTTTCACCCCCAAATGGACACGTTGAAGAGTAAAACTCTGTGGTGTTTTGAATACTAAAACATAAGCAACACATTATAAGTGTAGCAGTCAACTGGTGATGTTCTTAGATGTATTTTAAAATACTTGGTTATTTGCTGTAAGCATCAGTGGTTCATCTTCATTGTGCTGCCTTTGGGAAAGAAAAACATAAGTGTTCTGTGGCTGGTGATCTAAGCTGAGCTGAAAATTTCCCATTTTACTAGGAATCCTGAGGCAGCCCTTCCATCTTGTTTCCTGTCAGCACCAGTTTGGTAAGAAAAACAGAGTAATTCTCTCATCCAGCTGCTTCTTTTTTCTTATTAAGCAAGATTACTCCCAAGCACAGAACAAGAACAAAATGCCAAAAAACCCCTATTTCATCCCGGTCTGAATCTGAGATATTTGGCATATTCGGAGTCCTCCCTCCCTTGTGCTTGTGCAGTGCTGTGGCCAGCAAGGTGTTCTGGCTCGATAAGGACCAGAGGTTTGATCCCTTTGATGCAGGCAGTAAGATACTGCATTAGTTCAGATAAACTATTCTTCATTTGTGGGTTTTTATTTATTTAGTAAACGGGTGAATTACTCGTGGGGTTGTAGTTCTTGTAGAATAGCATTTATCTGCACACACACTTAATGGGTCTGCTGCCTATGCTCCTCTTCCCTTACATCTTAAAAAAAAAAAGGGCTAGACTGTGTTTTGCAAGAAGTCACGTGGAAAACCAGGGAAGGACACAGATTCTTCCATGTTTCTTCCTTACAGAATGACTTTCCTGCAGCAGGCAAGGCTGGGTGTATGTGCTCACACAGAAGCCTTCTGGAAAAGCCAGAGTTGTGCAACCCTGCTATTTATTACATCTGTTGATGACTGTCATTCCTGTCAGCACTTTGGGTCTGGAAACAGCCAACTTCCCAGGCCACCAGAGTTTACTAGAGTTCATGGTTGTATTACAGTTACTTTTTAAATTGAAGTCTCTCTGGTCAAAAGTGAAACTGCAAATGGATGTGCAAAGCTTTGCTGGGCTGAACTGCCCTGCATGGTGAGAAAGCTGCTGTGATTTGTGCCAGGGAAGCTGATGTCACCTTTAACGTTGTAGCTTTTGCTGCCGTCCTATTTTGTGTTGCCCTCTTCTTGGGTTGTGATTTTCCTCACATCTGAATCTTTCCACAGCATGAATCTATGCTCGTGTCCCTGGAATTATCCACTGGATAATGGAGGTGATGGAAATTGGATCCTTTCCATGCCTGTGGCACAGGGCATTGCCCTGGACTACAAAGACGCTGTGGAATATGACAATAAAGGTGGAGCAGAACCACGGTCCCCTTTCAAGTTGCCTTCCAGCTGGCTGATTTTCAGACACCTTTACTTGTTACGTTGTCAATCCCTAGAGAAGAGGAAGGCCTAGGAAAAGTCATGCTTGTTACTTTAAATGGATGTTTCCATGGCGTGGGTTTTCTGTGTAATTATCAGTGGCACATTCTTGATCCCTTTTGGACTACTGAAGTATTTGTAATGTGTAAGCTGAAAGGCTGAGGTGGTTTTGGCTTGACTGTGGTGGTGTAATTTTCCTAACAACTGATCCGGATAACTCCACAGCCTAAATAGGCAAATCTGGAAAATGGAAAAATACTAAGAACTTTAATATTGCTTTTGGTCATGATTAGCTTTGCATATCTGACAGTCAGTGAGGGCAAATATGTTCATTTCTCTTTCTGGGAAGTTTATGGTAGGTTAGAAGGGTTACAGAATATGTATTCTGGGTTATTGAGTGGAAGAGCTGTTTATGGATATCTGTGTTTCAGCTAATTCTTCCTGAATGACCCAATGTGAAACTTCCTTCCAGAGGTTCCTCCCTATGCTTTAACACACCATAAGAAACTTTACCAGAACATCCCTGAGTTGGCTTTTTTTGAGCGCTCTGGCAGATGTTGCGATTGGCATGGTTGCTAGTGGTCTGCCTGACTGGTCACAAGTTGGAAGCTCCATGACATTTCTCAGATGCTTGGGAATCGTGTCCTTGATAGTTCTGTCTCTCCTATTCCATAAAAGCCATTCTGCAGATATTTAAGGCAAGATAGAAGACCAGAAGTAGCCTGGACCAGCATGAAACTTCTATTTCTCTTTGCTTTTGAATTAACATGATGAAAGTATCTTTATCCTGTTGGTCTTGCCTGATTTCAGTGGTGCTGAGGTTTCACCACTGCTCTATCCTTCCCTTCTAAGGCCAGATATTATCACAACTGCTGATGTAGTGCATGCGTTTGCCAGCTGGGTGACAGGATGCATGCAGGTCGGAAGGGTGACTACATATGTAAATGCGTAAATACGACTTCTGTGGTTTTCTGGCAGCCCTTCTTTTTTTTTTTTTTTTTTTTTTTTTTTTTTGAATACTGAAGCAGATGCCCTGACCTAGGGAGGCCTCTTGCGCCAAATTTTGCATTAGAAAAAAGTGCAGTGGGTTTGATGGCATTAGGGTTTGCTTTTAAGGGAAATATGTAGAGATGCTATTTTACTGCAGGGCTGGCCTCTCGCAACAAGGGAACATAAGCGGTGCACTAGTGTTTTGATTTGATGTCATGCATGTGGAAGATGTGAAGTGCAGCCTGTGAGTTGTCCCCCTCAGTTCCTCTCCATATTCTTTTTGTTTGCACAGCCCTGTGGGCATGGCTCCCAAGGGATGTTCCTCCATTTGCTGACTTTCCCCAGCATTAAATCATAGAGTCCCATACTTGTTTGGATTGGAAGGGATCTTAAACCTTGTCCAGTTCCTACTCCCTGCCACTGGCAGGAACACCTTCCGCTAGAGCAGATTGCTCCAAGGCTAGTCCGACCTGGCCTTGCATACTGCCAGGGATGGAGCAGGCACAGCTTCTCTGGGCAGCCTGTGCCAGAACCTCACCACCCTCACATCTTCTTCTTAAGATCTCATCTCAGTCGCCCCTCTAAATTCTTTCAAATGTTTTGCTCTTGTACTGCAGTGGCAGGTGCATGTCTTGTGATCCTGGGGGTGCTGGGTGGCAGGGGCCATGCTGCCATTGTACCTTGCTTGTCCCAGGGCTTCTTCTCTTGGGGTGGCACAGGGGTGAACTGAAAACATCCCTCACTTGTTTGGGGATGTCCGCACAGAGGAGGAGGTTGGTGAGAGTTGGCTGCTGCTTTAGAGCTGTAAAATCCAGGCTGGTGGATGTGTTTGTGTGAATAGGTGATGCAAGGTTATAAGAATATTCACTGCCTACACCTGTAACGTGTGTTGGTTTCAAATACCAACCTGCACACTCCTGTTGCTCTTTAGCTTTGCTTCATAGCCTATCTCTTGATCCAAACTAACTTAGTGCTATTGAGGGTACATGGGGAAGAGCCAGTAGGTGGCAATGTGTGACCAGACATGGGGAGCCACAATTTGATTTGGGGTTTTGGGTTTGAAGGGGGTTTTCGTGGTGTTTTGTGGTGTTGTGGGGTTTTTTTTTGTTTTTTTTTTTTTTGTTTTTTTTTTTTTAATGTATGTCAGAAACTTTGTTTTGATATTGCAAGAGCTGTTGTGATACTTGTAAGTTAATGGCAATAATGGCAGTGGTAACTTCCAAGAGTTCATTTGGGAAAGGTATAATAAAGTATGCAATGACTTATAGCTAGGTTCTGCAATGAGTTATTATTACTGTACAGCAACCAAGCGTCTTACGTTCACATAGAGAATAAATGAACCCTTCTTAAAGACATATGTATTCCAAAGATAGCAAATACTCATCTGGATCTTAGTGTGAAAGGGACGAGGGGTGCATGGGAAGGAGGTACATTCACTGAACTTTGAGATCCCAGTGCCAAGAACGGCTCCGCTCCATGAAGCAGAAAGGAGGTCTTCTAAAGGAAGAAGGCAGGGTACAGTTCCCTCTATGTTTGTTTAATTCTTTGTTCCTTGTTTACTTAGGAAAAATAACTCTTCCACTTCCCATCTGACCTGAATGAACTCATGAGGAAGCTCACTTTGACTACTGAAGAGAAATATTTCCACCAAGATGGACTTTCTTCATCCCACTCTCCAAGTTCTTGTTTTCTTTCTCTTTCTACATGGTCTGCCCTTGGTACTCTTTCTGAACCCCTCTGTCTTCTCCCCTTTGCTTCTTTCTTCCCTGTCTGCCATCTCAGTTTCTCTCGCATCTTCCTGCCCCCCTTGTTGCCTGTTGTTCTTCCCTCTCACCATCCTATTATTTTTCCTATCCCCCCTGTCACTCCCTCCACCCTTTTTTTGTTTTTTCTCGGGGATATTTCTTCCTTCATCTGGATTCTCTCCCTTTCATCCATCCATCCCACTGCCCTTATTTCCTCTTTCTTCCCAGTCTGCTTTTGCTGCTCAGGACTGGGCACCTGTGGAGTGACTTAAGGGACAAGTGAAACCATGCAGACACAGGGCTGCAAAGAAACAAAACACAGGGAAGAGACTGGGAGGTGGAACAGACTGATCCATCTGTTGTCATTGCGCAGCAAGGCCCCATAGTGAGTCCTCCGTATTTCCCTCCTTATTCTTTTGAAAGAATGGCTGCCTTCTTTGTAGGTAACTGGTACAGATCCAGAAAAAGAAAAGCACAGAAAAAGACATTCAGAAAAAGCAAACACATCAGGGACACTGTGGAAAAAGGTGGAAAAATGTTGTTCCTTGGAGCCCCTTCCTTCTGACAGTTATGTCTTTAGAGGAAGGTTCATGCAGCTTGGTGGGAGAGAAGCTCCTGTAATTCTGGCTTTTGTGGGACAAGAAGCAGAAAAGCAGAGTGAGGAAAATTCAGTGCCACATAGCAAGTGCTTGCTTCTTGCTCAAAATTAAACATTAATCATCCTTAAGCCCTGATAAAAAAGAAAAATTGTCAGCTCTTCCCAGTTGTGGTTTTTTTGGGTTTTTTTTTGAAGTTGGAACAAAGCCTAGAGGTTTAAGTGTGTTGAAGCATCATGTTTCTCAGAGAAGAGTGTCATAATCGATTTCAGTGCAGCTGAAAATGAACAAATGATTTGCGCAACTTAGAAACATGCCAGGGATGTGTAGTCTGTGCACAGCTGCTAATGGTAACTGTGTTGCAGAATTCCCCTGTCTTCCTATAATACTTAGAAAGCTGTGGGGGGTTTTGCTAGTGAGCCCTGCTGGGGTTCTCTTTGTTTCCCAATAACCCTGAGCCCGGCTTTCAGTTGTTTATTTGGTGGTCATCTCCTGGCTCTGCATGTGGAGATGATTTACCTGGTGAAGTTTTTCCCCCCTAGTTGTATGTCACTACAGTTGTACCTGACATATACAACCTTCATAACTGCTTTCAAGAAGTATGCAGTTCATGTGTGAAATTTCCACCTCTGCAGATACCCTGTGAGCTTCCTACATATGATCTATGGTATCTTCATGATATCTCAGTTTTTGACTTTAGATTCACAAGCTGAGACTGGACCTTATCAAGGTCTTTAGAGTGGTCTGTGTTTCTGTGGGTAGCCCAGCATGCAGAGTGACACCTTGGCTTGAGTCCTGTGTGATAGAGTGCATGCCAGGAAGTAGAAGCTCTGTCTTTCATATCAAATCTCACACTGTAGATCTTCAGAGAGAAGATAGAAGACCTGATCTGGTGTATTAAAACCATTGAGTGAGTGTTTATCGATATTTATAATGTCACTGACAGAGTGTGACTAGTAAGATACCAACTTAACCCTATTTGCAAGAACTCGAACAATAGTCCAGATTTCTTACAGAGATTACAGAAGAGGGAAGTGTATTCTTCCTAAGTCATAACCCTTGCATTTCAGTTTGATGTTCTCTGCTCTTAGCTATTTCCTCTTCTACAGAACCAAACTGAGGAAGTTGCACTTTGAGAAAGTGGCCAGATACCAGCAGTAATCATAGGCATCACAACACAGTTTGGCTAGCAGCAAGTATTTAAAATGATGCTCTGCTGGGAATTTATAAGGTTGTAACAATGATAAAATCTATTTGCTGCATTAAAAAAGAAAAGTCTGTTTTTCCTTGCTCTGAGGCAGATCCATTGGAGCGTAAAAACTGTGACAACTGATACAGACTCCGGTGAAATAGTCTGGCTGAAAGCAGAAGCTCCCCGACTTCAGCATGCTGTGGAATAGCCTCCAAAGCATCATCCCTGTACTTCTTCACATTCGCCACACGGGGGACAATGTGCTCTTGTCGCCTGGGTATATAGTAGCAATTCTAAAAGTGTTGGATTGGCAACATTTTGGATTAGATATGGATTTGATAGCAAGAAGCTTATACATTGCCTTCACAGGGACCAAGGTTTTACTGTAGAAACTGAATTTGCTCACTTTGTCTGGTTTGACACCGTTTAGATGGAGATAATTTCATGTGCACAACACAAAATGGACAGAACCAACCACCAACCTTTCCAGCTCCCTTCAAAAGCAGAGATTGAACAAAGAAAGTTATTTTGAAAAGTTAATGATAAGCACAAAATAAATGTCTTTTGCTCATACATAGCAGGACCAGAGAACATAGCAGGCAGTTTTGTGTTGGTTTTTATTTTCCCTTTGAATATGTATAGATGTTAAGGTGTTAAAGATTCCACATTCTGTGCTGTGTGGCAATAAAAACTCTGTTCCATTATTTGAGTTTATAGTGTTTAAGGGCACCCAGCTGTGAGAGATGCAGCCTGCCGTGGAGGTATATGACCCTTTTCTTTTTGTTTTCTTTAAAGATACATATGATCCTGTCCTGAACTACTCTACCTGCTATGTCTTTATGTCATGGAGCTTGCTGGCACAATTCACCGCTATCTGGTTTTCCTCAGATGTAGGCTTTAATTGTAGTTTCTAGTGAATCGGTTAAGAATTTAAAAGTTATGAACTCTTGCTTTCTAGCTGACATCCTAAAAACTAAGCGACCCAAAAATAGACCTGACCTAGATGTGAGCCTTGCTGAAATAAGTATGAGCCTTTCCACAGAAAGGGATCTAAGGTGGAATAAGGGCAGAAACAGAAGACAGGATGAAGCCACATTTCAATGAATATTCTCACTTTGGCATCTTCTGTCTCAATCTGGGTTGTGTTGGCTGTCACCCTTTCAGATTGAGCCACTGTAACCTGCTGTATTTGAGAATTGCTGGGCTCTGAGGGAGAGGATCTCACCAGAGAAACAGGTGCCTGGTTCATCTTTTATTGTTCTGGTAACCCGCCCTTGGAGCAGTTGCTGTCTGATGATGTTTAAAAACAAGGTGTTTGTATTACTGTTGGCAAACAGGCTCTGGCTGTACAGTGGCATTGAGGTGGTGAAGGCAGCTATGGATCTCTTCCCTTTTTTTCAGCCCCTTGCCTCGGACTAGGGAGGGTCTGTCCCTTACAGAAACTCTTGGAGATGAGAACAGTAGGATTTCACAGCACGGGAACATTGGTTTATGGCTCTGTGTAGAGTCTCACAAGGAAATGCTGTTCAATAGGCTTCAAAGTGATTCAGCCATGGCACAACTGTGGCTGTGGCCACATGAAATATAGCCTGTAGCTCTTTAAAGAGGATTAGCCTTAGATCAAGAACAGCATTCATTGCTGGATTTCATGTAAAGCAGGATATGCTAATGAAATGGAAATGTCTATCGCAAACATTGCATAATATTGTAAACCTCAAAATTGAGCACTGTGTCTTGATATTTCTGTTGGAAGTCAAACTTTCATATTCTTTGTTACTTAGAGAAAAGCTGAATGTATATCACTTTGTATTTGTAATATCACCGCAAGCCCTCTGTGGTAAATTAAGATTTAGTTCAGTTTTTCAAGCAAAGTTAAAAAGATGGCAAACATTTAAAGGTAACTTTTCAAATGCCGTTGAATGCTTTAATGAAGCCATAGCTCTTCAACAAAGACAAAATCCACCACATTGTAAAGTATTTTTATTTGGGTTTTCTGCAACAGGAGTAGGCTTGTTTGTATTCTGTGTTCCTTCTTTGTTACTTTAAACACCATGTTAGGGCTTACAAGAGTTTCAGCATCAGTGTTTCAGAGATAGATATTTCTGATGTGGTTCTTGGCCATTTCATTTCTTTCTGTCTGCACATCAGCCTCAACTAGCAGTCCAGTAGGCTTGATTTGGCTCTTCTAGTTCACTTTTATGCCAGTTTTTGTGAATGCTTGATGTTTAATATTCTATATATGAAGAAAAAAAACCCAAACAACCCATACTGCGAGGGCACCCACGATTCAAACTGTCTGACTTGAGATCTTGTGAAGGATTTAATTTGCATTAAGTATATAAGGCCATGAACTGTCAGGAAATTATTTTAGTGGGAGCACTAGCCACTTCTGAAAGCCTCAGTTGTGTTATTGCGTGTAAAGAAACCCATGAATGTGCTGTATGCAGTTTGTTAAACCTAGAATTGTTTTTTTAATTTTCATGTTGTTAATTTTCATTTCTAAGCTTCACAGGAATTTTCTTACCCTGATGTGAAGCTGACTCAGTGCCTGGACTTGAAACCTTTACCCATGGAAGGTCTGTCTTACCAGCCCAGCACTCTGAATTCCTGGCCTTGGGGTTTGATGCCCATGCAGCACATTCAGACCAACATTAGATATAAAATACAGTGATAGACATTATATATCCCCATGGGCCATTCTGTCTTTTTGTCCTCACAACTGGTGAATTGAAGTGCCTCATCCCAGTCTGCTGGGGAGTAAATGTCCGAAGAAAGCCTTTGGGAAGAAGATCCTTCTGGCTCAGTTTCCAAAACACGTGCTTTCTTTACTTAATCATTTTTTCTCTCCACATAGCTCCCTATCTTCTGATTTTGTTCCTCAGGAATTTATTCTTTGTGGTCGTGGATAGTTGCTTTTTATTTTATTTTGCCATTTGGAAGAGTTTTTTTTCTGTAGACATGGAGGGTGGTGATACATATTCATGAAAGAGAAGTCTTTCTAGCCCCTGCTCACATTGACAAAGACTTAGCTGTTTCACACAGCAAGCTGACTGGAATTGTGTGGGGCCTGCCTGACCAGATTAGAGCAAACAGCAAGCTTATTCCTCCAGTCATCAGGCCTCCCCTTCCTAACGATTTCCCCAATTGTCATTTTGACAAGGCTGTAATTAGGTGATGGCTTCTTTTGGCCATTTTCAGATAAAGATAATTTCCTTAACTTCCATTTTATTTGACAACAAGTAGTTTGGGCGAGAAAGGAAGTCCTTCAGTAGTTTATGGATTAAGAGTTTGTCACTTCAAAGGCATCTTTGATCTAAAAATATGTGCTGTACCAAATTAATTATGTCTTTTTTTTTTTTTTTTTTTTTGAGATCTTTTTAGTGTATTGATCTGACCCTCAGTTATTCCCTTTTTTGCATCCCCTGGTAGTACATGAGATAGCAATGGTGAGGGGAAGGAACCCAAATGGCCTCTCTCAAAAGTCATGACCAGGGCAAAACACAGGTGCTTTTGTTCAGCACTCAGTGTTGGCTCTGACACAGATTGGGTTTTAGCCAGATGTCCTTCCCGCTCCTGCTGTCGAAGGGGTGTATGGCTGAGTTAAAAACTGGGAGACAGGGAATGCGTTTCATAAAGAATGGCTTATTGCACATTTTGTATTTGTCTGGGTCACTCCTCTGGTATAATTGAAGGGCCTAAACCCACAGATCTGTCTTTGTAACTTAAATACTCTTCCACAAAGCATTGAGCTCAGCTTTGGAGCAGGCAGGTGTCATGTCTGTTGAGTATGTTGCTTATCTGACCCCATTCTCCCAAGGACATGCTCTCAGGATGATCCTCATGGATCTCTTACAATCTGAGATATTCTATCATTCCAACTTGCAGGTATGCACAGGCAGTTTTTCTCTGGTACTTAGCTCACACTGCCGCAGGGAAAGCGGGATCATGGAATCCCAAACTGTTTTTGATTGCAAGGGTCCTTAAAGTTCATCCTGTTCAAACCCCCGCCACAGCCAGGGATACCTTCCACTAGACCAGATTGCTCCAAGCCCTGTCCAACCTGGGATGTGTTTGAGGTTTGAAAATGGATCATGACCTGGGCTTTTGCAGTGCCTGCTTTAGCTGTATCAGGCCCCAGGCTTCACTTTGACCCCTCCTCTGCTTTTTAGGACTGACAGAATTCTGTTCTTTGCTCCAGCAATGTAAATCCACCACAGTAGCCCATTATACAAATCTTAGATGCCGCTGGGATTTGTTCTGTATTAATATTAATATCTTCTCTACCTAATTACTTCTGCTTTCTCTGTAATGTTACTTCCACATTATGCCCAGCTGGCTAAGCACCTCCTTGCTGCTGGAGGCCGTTCTTGATCCCATTTCGAAACAGAAGCTCTTCAGCATCAGCTCTGACTGGGGTAGCTCTGCAGAGGCTGGTTCTGGTGTCATGTGTCCCCCCCCCCACTTTCGCCTGCTAATTGGCTGAGACCACCAGAATTTGGAGGACACAGATGTCACTGATAGTTTGCCTACGGAGCACATTCATGCCCATCTGTTGCAGTCTAGGAGGCTGTTCATATATCCACAAGGCCTTCATTTAATTCTTGTCAGAAAGTAATGTAAATCCAGTTTACCTCAGAGGTCACAGCCAAGATTTATGCCAATGAGCCCCCTGCAATTTACACACACTGGTTGTATAGGATGAAAAGAAAGCCTTTCATGTTGGTGCATATTAACAAGAAAGCTTGCCTTAGGAGAGGCTTTTTGATTGAGGTTCTTCCTTATTTTAATACAGCCGATGCCAGTTGGTATCTCCAGCTTTACCAAAAGAAAACATCTAATCTTTCGGTTGGAGAAGTAAACTAGAGGAATAAATAAATAAATGAAGCTCCTAGCAAATCCATTTTATTTTGTTTTTGTAAACCATCTTTTCTCTTTCATGCAGCAAAGAGAAAAGAAAGGTAAATACTCTAGGGAAACACAGGCATGTGTGCACTGAAACCATCAGGAAACTGAATTTGCTTTTTGTGGAAGATAACTCCATCACTGAAATCTTTGTTAATTTATCATAGCATATTTTCTTTTTCTGTGTTGTGGGGTTCTTTATTTTCCAGCACTGCCTCTGTGTCATGATTTCACCCCATACTCCTCATATAGGAAAAGACTGAACCAGCTTAAAAAGCCAGCCTAAAAATCAGTGTGGCTTCATTGGTTTTAGTGAAGCCCTGTTTAGACAGGCCACAATACACCACAAGCTGCCGTGTGCATCTTCATGTTGGGCATTTCATTACTTGATTTGAACAAGGAAACTGGATTTCACAGAGTTGGAAGCAAGGATTTCTAACCCAGCATGCACAGAAATTGCCCTCCCACCCTATGGTGTCAGCATGACTAAAGTATATGAGCAAGCCCTATAAAGTTAGACTGGAGGGAAAAGCTAGAAATGCTCTCTTTTCCTCCTTCCTTTTCCCTTGTTTGTCTACCCAGTGGATTTTACCTTGGCAAACACTTCCCAGTGTTACAGGCATGAAAATCATTTGCACAGTATCATAATGGTTAGGGATTAGGAGGGAGGAGAGCAAGGCATTGAAATGAAAACAGGGCTGAGATCCCAAGTTCCAGTGTAGCACTTAAAATAATTAAAATGTTTATTTTAAAGTCAAACCAGCCTCAGTCATAAATAACTATCCATTCCTTGATTGATTGTGTTGAGTCCCAACTGAGAGCTCTGGGAATAAGGTTTATTTGCTCCCTGTTGGGATTAATCCATAAATGTAGTCTCCACATGGAACGCATCAGGTCTTTGCTTCCTCTTCATTAGTCTCCCTGGAATGGGAGGGTAGCCTGAATAAGATGAAAATTAGGATAATATATTTTCAGAGAGAAAAGGTCTGATGGTCTCTAATTTGTGTTTCAGGACCGTAATGCTGTGGAAAATTCCCCAAATGATGTTGTCTAAGAAACCAATGCTTGTTATGCTCACCACATGTGAAATTTGAATGTGGCAATTACATCTTCTTCTTCTTAAAACCTCCAAAAGCTAATTGCAGTCTTAAAGTAGATAGATTGACTCCCAGGCTCCCTTCTATCCACAGCAGAACTTAAAATTCCTTTCTCTTGACAGATCTTTTAGTCTTCTAGCCAAAGGGTTCTGAAATGGCACAGTATGGCCCATTTCTTATTAAAGAGATCATTTCTCTGTAGCTCACCTATTTCCTCCCTCCCTCTTGTTCTGAACCTCAGCACTGATTAGAGGGCAACCACAGAAATAAACTTTGTCATCCCCTGAGACCCTTAAAATTCATTTATTTTATCATATTTGATGCAAAAAGTTATTTCAATCCAGGCTCCAACCAGGAATGCCACAGATTATTTTTTTTCATGATTTCTGTTTTAAAGCATCTACCAATTGCATCAACCATTTAAAACCACTCTGTGCCCAAAACCAGGAGCCAAGGAGCTTTCCTGTCACCAAAAAAAAAAAATGCTTCTGTCCTCAGTCTGATGCAAAACACTTTTTATTATGTGCTCTGAAAGCTACAGCATTTGTTAGTGTGTCCTTCAAAAGCATTTTTATCTAGTTTTGCAGTGTATTAAGCTACAATTTTTCTGACTTTACAGCTGTAGTCTCCTTAAAGTGCTGTTTATTAGGATTGAACAGGACTTTAAGGAAACTAATTAGCAAGCATTGAACATTGAGGGGGTTCTAAAGGCCTCTAGAAGGTTTTGCTGGTTCTGCTGTTTGGTTTTAATCTCTGGACCTGCATTTGCCCCAGGTCTGGGAGCAGTGTGCTTGGTTTTTTTACGTCCCAGCTGTCATTCAGTGCCACAGCTGTCACAAAACACAACTTACAAAGTGGTGTCTGTGTAAGGGATGCTGCTATAGCTTAAAGCTCTTCAGTGCTTTTTAAGCTGATTTTATGATGCAAGGCATTGCCCCTAGTGATGAGTCTCAAAAAGCTGTATCTTCCTTCTGAGCACAAATGTACAGTTTATTGCACTTTTTCTGCACAGTTCCAGCACTTTGTTGTCCCTGCTGTTGTAAATCAGCATTTATTACTCTAAGTGTCCTTGCTGTTGATTCAGCTCTGTGGAAAATGGACTTGAAGAAAAATTTCTGACTCGCTGACAGTTATATATCACTGTTAGAGATCTGGCAGTTCCCTGGTGAGTGAAACCCTGACAATCCTAGGAAGCCAAGGACTGTACTTCTACACTAATTTAAGCTTCATCGCTAAGCCCCATCACTTCTTTGTGAGCCTGGCAGCCCATGTGGTTCACAAAGCCCAGGGGCTCCTGCTCAAAGTAAAGACCTAATGGCACCTTCCGGGCTGCAGCACTGCAGACCTCCAGCCTTTCTATGACTTTAAAAGCCACGGGCTTTGGACTGCAACATATGAAAGTTAAGCATATCTATAAGCTCCCTTGGATGCTCTTAATGCCACATTTTATTTTGTAAAGGCAAATATACCTGCGTTTGTTTGCTTTAGTGCATCTTCATAGCAAATTGTGTTTAGGAACATGTGTTTTCAAGGCTGGAAGGTGGCAGTTTAATGCAGGGTTTCTCTGGCACACTCTTGAAGCAGTCACCTCTGCTCAGTGGGACTGATGTTCACAGTGGATTTGAGATAGGTGTACATATGTTACTAGAGATGACTCCCTAGAAAATGAGAATGTTTTGAGAAATCAATTACACAAAGGAATGGAGTCAGCACCAGATGGCAGGGATGCTGCATCCCAACCTGGGAAGGACTCCTGGGACAGCCTCACGCTTGTTCCCACAGGGCTGGGTAATCAGATAAATCAATTAGCAGATGTCAGTGCAGTTTACAGAGCTAGCAACACTAGCATAGGTGTGTTACTGTGATTCTAGCAGAGGGGCCGGTTCTTCTGCTCTTCTTTTCCTCACTAACAGGATCAGTTTTCCTAGACCTGGCAGGGTAGGAGAGGGCTCTGCTTTTCCTGAGTCTGCGTTCCAGGCACTGTCACCAACTTCAGCTGTCTGTCCTTGCCAACTTGGAGGTGCTTAGGGAGAAGGGACCTTTGTGATCTAGGATGCAGACTGGGACCTTGTGCTGTGAGCAAATTCCGTCAGTGTGGTGACTTTCTTTTACACTAATCTTTGGCAGTTCAGCCCCATTTCCTCAATGGACATTGAACCAGACTGTAGCTGTGTCTCAAGTCTTGTCTCTGGTCATGTCTCTTTTTGCTCCTGATGAGCGCCCCTAAAGGGACCCTGTGCCTGATCCATCCCTTTGCTATGTGTGGGGCGATCCTACATCTTGCTGACCCTAACAAACTTGACTTCCCAACACCCAGGTTTCTAACTGTCCATTCAGTGGCCCAGCAAACCGGCCTGATCTCAGATGGCATCTCTGTGTCTCTTCTGTCTGTGACAAGACAAAATATTGTATGGATACGTGACTTGACATCACCAGGACATCAACAGCAGACCTAAGAACTGGACCTGGCTCCTCCATATCTCAGTCCAATGCTGTACTTTTGAGACGCCTTACATAGGGAGTTAGACTTGATGATCCTTAGGACTCCCTTCCTGCTCGAGATATTCTATGAGTCTATTCTGTGACTCTAATTCTTACTATAGGATGATGCGTACCCTTCAGATCATGGAGACTAGAGTCGGCTTTTGCAGCTGGTTGAAGACTGCATTTGTATGATTGAGCATTTAATAGTGTTAGTCCTGCCTTAGTTTTGATATCCATGTTTCTCCTTCTAGCTGTTCTTTTGCTGGTCCACACCACTCTCCAATTGCTCTTATGTGCTTGTGCTCCTGCCCTCAGTCTCCTTTTATGTCTATTTTTTAAATGTCTTGTTTCTCTGACATTTATCTACAGAATCGATCACAGTCCCACTGACTGGTTCCTGCCTCCAGGCTCTTTGCTGATGAATACCATCTTTTGCCCTGCTCCACCTGCCCTGCCACGGCAGGCTCTCTGATCCTCTCTGCTTTCGCATGAGTGAATCTCTTTTTCTGGCTGCTTTTCAGTCTGGCAGCTTGCTCTTACTTGGTGCCCTTGAGAACACAGGCTATCTGCCACCACCTTCAGGAGTCAGCCAACCCAGAGCTGCACCAGAAAGTTAGGAAAAGAAACAGTCTGGAAATTTAGTTGCTAGAATATAAGTCATTTCAAGTCAACAGAGCAAACTGTGCCTGTGTGTGTTCTTTTGCACTCTCCTTCCTCCTTCATAGATGTACTGTTTCCCCAATTTTAGAAGTGTTTTCACAGAGGCTGTTCCTAACTACATTGCTTTGAACTGTGGAGCATTTATTCTAAGTGAAACTATCACCAAATTGATGAAAAAAACCAAAAACAAAACAAAAAAAAAAACAACCCCCAAAGTATTTATTTCATACTTGATTATTGAAAGCTGCTCGACCATTTTGACAGATGCTCAGCCAGATAACTGGGGTGGAAATTGTGGGGTTTTGGCACTGCTGTGGGCAATGTCATAGAATCATAGAATGGTCTGGGTTGGAAAGGACCTTAAGATCCCCCTGTCCTGGGCAGGGACACCTCACACTAAACCATGTCACCCAAGGCTCTGTCCAGCCTGGCCTTGAACACTGCCAGGGATGGAGCATTTACCACTAATTTGGGCAACCTGTGCCAGTGCCTTACCACCCTTGCAGTAAAGAACTTCTTCCTTATATCTAACCCGAAGCATCTAAAACCTAATGTCCTAAGCATCTGAAGGACTTCCAGTGGAAAAGTCTTAGCAGGACAGATAGCTTGGTGAATGTTGGAGAGCCAGCCTTGGGTAGGAGCAGTCCAAGCAGACACTGGCAGGTTTGGAAAGGCTCCTGAGAGCTGCATGGATTGTGGGAGGCCCAAACAAGATGGTCAAAAGCCCTTTGTGTGGTAGAAAACCATGTCATGTGGCAGGAGCGGGGCTAGTGCGAGAGGAGGTGCAAAAGCAATGTGCTCTCATGTCCCAGCGTAAAAGAGACATCCCCCGGTCTGCTAAACGCGCAGCATCGTCCCCGAGTTTAGAGCTCTGCCATTCAATCCTGACTAACAGTGTGCAACAGCCCAAGCCTCCTAAGTACAAAGGGCTTTGGTGCAGCCTGATGAGTCACTTCCCTGCTTGGGGCTTCACAGCTTCAAGACTGGAGAGCCTGTCCTTTCTACCTGGCACCTCGGAGATGTTTGCCTCACACAGTTTGTCACCAAGACCCTGCTGTAATTTCACACACTCCTTTAATAAAGTCCTCTGAGGCTGTCATGTATTTTCGTGTATTTCCCTATTCTTTCTCCCTGCTTGAGCCTTTCAGATAATTGATGATACTTTAGTTAATAATTTTTCCCTTCCTTTGTTTGCCAGGTACCTCAGCCTTGAAGGGATCCTTTTCATTTAGAATCTGTGTCTTCTCTTGAGTAATTGATCACTGTGCACCCGCGGACACCCAATTCACAGCTGAGTGAGATCAGCCTTCATGAATAATCAAAACGTTGTGGCCGTATTGCTGCAGGATTGCAAGCGAGCTCTGGACATGCTCCTGTCTGCACAGGCTGACACAAGCAAGGAAGATGAGAGAGAACACCAGCGGTGCCAAGGTGAGGTCCCCAGGAGAGGGAGCAGCACCACGACAGCAGCTGCCCATCCTCAGCCCTGCCCTAGTTTTCTTCTGGCAGATGAGTGTCAAGAGATGCCTGCATTTCGAGGCTATGAATGGGATGTGGGCTACAGGCAGGCAGGGAAAGAAGTCTACTTTGTTGCAGTGAATTGCTGTCAGTTCTAATTTTAGGCTTCAGTAAACATGAGGCTGTAAGGAACAGTTTATTTTGGTTAGAACAATGCCCAAAAGTTTGCCAATGCACATAAATTTCAGCTATTAAAAAAAAAAAAAAAAAGGAAAAGAAAGATTAAAAAAGGAAAGGATGCAACTTCTGAATAAGGGCACATATTTCCTCTTCTTTCATATGGCCTTTTCTGTTTGTCAGCTTCTTCTACCATATTAAAGAACTTATTGCTTGAATCTTTATCTTGTAAAATCTGTGTGACCCTATAAGTGGTGTTCAAGGAAAAAAGAAGCTTGGAACATTCTTCTTGAAAGGAAAATCCAAGCTGGGTAATGGCTGGATAAAATAACCAGAAAAGGAAGCAAGTGCTGTAATAGAAAGGTTCTTCATTTGTTTTAATGCTGGCAATACCTGCTGGAAACTAGTATTTGTTTTTGTATTGTCAGGGTGCTTTGAGAGTGGTTTGTAAAAAGAAATTTATTATTTCTTACTCCAGTGGAAATCCTGACCATGGAAGCATGTAATATACACTCAGTTCTGTATTCTCGAGGTTCAGACTTTCATAGGGCTACATAACTTCATTGCCACAGCTTCTTTACTCTTCATATAAAAGCCACGTTTGAATTGCTAAACTTGTTTGAATTGCACCTATCAGTACAAGGTAGGGAGGTTTCTGCCACACGGGGTGGGGGGGCACAAAGGCATTAGCAAAAAACCCACCAAAAAAAAATCTATTGATGTGTAGGGGTTTTTTTGCATGACACATGTGCAGCACTGTCCGTTTTCTAGCTCAGTGTTAATAGTGTTTAGTTTTGCTGTGCGTGAGTGATTCGGCCATAACATTAATTTGATCTTTAAAATCCTTTGTTTGTCTTGGAGCACAGAGCCATTGGGAATATGTTTTTCTGTCTGGCCTTGTTCTTGCTGGGAGGTCAGCTGCCTTTTTCTGAAGCACCTAAGTCTGTTTTCAGTGGAGGGTGGCAGGGTGGCATGTGGGTTTCTGTTATGGATACTGGAAGATTTTTCTCTTCTCTTTTTTGTTTTCAACAAAGGGTACTTTGTTTCCTCATTTCGCATCCTTTAAGTTTTATTGTGGCTCCTTAGAATAGGCTCTTGAGCTCCTAATCAGCTAGTTCTTTTTTCCCCTCATCCTCCTTCCTCCTTTTCTCCTATTAAATACCACAAAGTATAAGAAATAATCAGTTTAGTTCCAGATAAAGTAAATCAGCACCCTTATAATCACCCAATTAGACATGGTCCTTCAGGTAAACTGCTTCAGGAAATGGGCAATCAGGGCCTGAAGTGTTGTTCTGGCTTTTCCAAGGACCATGTTCCCATCAGCTGAAAGAAAAATACCCAGCAGTGGGGTGGTGACATCAACATTAATAACTGCTGGGCTGTCTGCCTGGGGAAGGCTTCGGAGGGACCCTCCCAGCACAGAGGTGAGGGGTTTCTTGGCCCCTCTCTCCTCCTTTGTTCACTTTGGCTTTCTTCTTCTCTGGCAGGAGGAACTGAAAGCCAAATACATGAAAATGGGAGGCAGAAGGAAGAGGAGGAGCACATTCTTATCTTGCTTTGGCTGAAGGGGAAGAAGGGATTTTAGGTGGGTCTGGATGGCTTTTTTCTTTCTTTTTAGGCTAGAAATCAGTCCAGTCTACTTCTGCACCAGCACAACCTTCATTAATAAATTTTTTGCTAATGAATGGATTTATATTGCCTGCAATGAAAACAACTATTGGTTACAAGAGTGAACTCTTGTCCTGGGAGTTGGATTTTAGCTGTTCATACAAGGTCCCCACTGGTTGGTATGGTTCTAGTGGATGCTCTTGTGGTACACCATCGTTTTATTGTCATGGACACACTAATCATGCTTGTTTCCATGAGGTGACAACTAGACCTCACAGCAAGGCTAGAAGCAGTATCCTGCCGGGCTTACACACATGTCAAACCCCAAAGATGACTGAAGGCTCCTGGGTTGCCAAATCCTGGTGAAAATGTTACCCTGGTTTCCTTTTCTAACCAGCTTGTCTGTAGCGACTGCTGAGGGTGCCCCTTTAAAGTTCAGTATCAAGGAATTTGGCCAGATTCTTTGCTCTTTAGTGTATCAGGTAGGAGGGGGGTTAAGGCTTGACTAATATGGAAAGCAGGAACAAAAGGACAGCATTAATACCTTTATGCTTTAGAGAGCATACCAACATCCACGTTATCTCACTGATATTTTCATAGCTGCTGACACTGGTTTTTTTTTACCTGATTTACTGTTATTCAAGTAAGTGTGAGTTCATGTGGAAAAGACAGCAGTAGAGAAGAAGGCAGCTTGCAGTAGAAGCATCTCTTTCTGTAGATTGATCCCTCCCCAGAATGTCAGTCCTATGGGATCATGTGAGTAAATGTGTTTGTCGTGACCACCTGAAGCCCCCCACATCTTCCTTTGGGAAAGATTTTGGGATAAACCTCTCTGCCCATTATTTTGTGATTGTTGTGATGAGATAGGTACTCTGCTTCTGCGCTGATCTTGCAGCGAGAGGTGTGAGGGTGGGCGCATGACCTCTCCCCTCTAGACCTGCTACTTGGCCACCTTGGCACAATGTGAAGGGCTGAGCCCCTGCAGGCACTGCTTTAGAAGGGCAGGGAAATGTGGTTGCATGTGAAGCTGGGATCTGTAATGGAAAGCGTGTCCAGAGCTGCTGCAACAAGTGAGAAAATGTAGGTTGGAAAAAGTGGTATCTTTGTAAAGGTGTCTTTCTGGAAAAAGGGCCCTAAATATGCAATTTCCCACTTTTTCTTAGGAAAAACATACCAATGAATGCACTGTAATATGAGGGTGAAATAGAGTTTTCATGTAGTGCATTTTCTACAGTCCTCCACAAGCAGTTGATTAAAAAATATGTAGCGATATATTTATTTCATTGCCTTGTTAAAGCAATGATGGTCTCTGAGCATGTTTTTTCCTGGGGATTAATGGCCAGGAGGAGCTAGGTCTGCAGCTGATGATCACCATTAGCCCCATCTGGTCAATAATCCTTCTTAATCCACTTTTATTAGCCAGAGAGTCTCCCCAGCCAAGTGGTTAGCGCAACACAGCACACTCAGGCTGCAGCTTCACCCCTCTTTCAAGGGAAATTAAAATGCAGGCTGTAGCTGAAAGGAGGGGACAAGTCCAAGGCCAGATCCCTACCTGCGTGCTCCTACTCACATTTACATCCTTAGTTGGGTCAGATTGGAGATCCAGCCAGAGCTGATGGCTATGCAAGAGGTGAAGGGAGGGAGCCAGGCATATGAGTGAAACTGCACTTTGCCTTGTGAGCCCTGGCACATCACAGGATGGACATTTATGGGAGCTGGAAGCACTTTGCTTTCATCCAAAACCTCCCCAGATCTGTCTTTTGATTCCTTTGTGCTTGGCCTTTCCAGCTGGGAGGGAAGCTGTGCTTTGGGTAGGGTTTGGTTTTGACCAAGGACACTTTCTCCTCTTAAATTCTTTTTAACTTCTGTGGCAAACTGCAAAAGAAAGGCAGAAGCTCAGGCCAGCTCCTCAGCTAGCAAGTGAATTACTTGCCTAAGAAGATGCATTAGCTTCAAACAGGGAATCTCATAGCAAGGCTTCAACTTTGGAATGACCATCCCTGAAAGTGTTCACAAACCATGGACATGAGGCCCTCAGTGACATAGTTTAGTGATGGCCTTGGCAGTGCTGGCGTAACAGTTGAACTTGATCTTAAACGTCTTTTCTAACCTGGTAGACTCAATGATTCTAAGGATTCAGACTGCTCTCTTAATAGAGTGGTCCCCAGGCACATGGCTTAAACCATTTTGTCCTGCTTTAGCAGGGAGTTCTCTTGTGCTGAGGGAAAATATGTCCTGTAGCCTACAGCTGTGGCTTTGAGAGGAAGTTGAGTAACTCTGGCCAGCAACTATTTTTTTGAGTGATAGTCAAAAAATTTAGCAGGTAAATAATTATTCTCAGGAACATCTGCTTGTTTTTCATTACATCCCTTTAGATCTTTGATTTATTCCTTTATACAGTCCAGTTTTATCTCCCAGTTCTGATTCTGCCACTGTCACCAGCAAGCCCTGAGCAAGGATCTTCCGTGCTGTTGTCCCCATTTGCTCTGACAGGAGTCCTGTCACACATGGAACACACATGGTAACAGGTTGCCTTCTGTTCCTCGGGGAGTAGCTCTTCATGCCCAGCCAGCCACCAAAGGACGCTTGACTTCCTCCTGAAAGCCTTTTTAATGGCTGATGGCTCCCATTTACCTGGAGGGCAGAGCAGCCAAGGGAAACTAACAGGCAGCTCCCTTTCCCTCCTCCTGAGACTGGTGACAAGAGCGAAGAGAGAAGGTACAAGAGGGGAGGGGAGGAATGCTTTCTGCAGGATTGGTGCTCTGTCTTAAGGTAGCTGCAATGTCTTTACCTGCTCTTTGACCTTTTCAGATTTGCTTCCCGAGGACTTGAGGACCCTTCTGGAGGAGGCAAAGGAAATGAAGTGGCCCTTTGTACCAGAGAAGTGGCAATACAAACAAGACCTCTGCCCAGAAGACAAAACAAACCTGCAAGATCTGATTGGTGTGAGGCTTCCTGATCTGCTGGTATGAAGATGAACACATCTGTTGTGTAAAACGTCCTGCTGAGGTTCTTGAGGGTACACAGAGCCCTTGTAGGTAATATCACCTCTGGGTTCAAGGGCTTGGTTTTATGCACAGTGGCAGCAGCAGGTGAGGAACTGTTTGGCAAGCAGAGGTGAATGAGGCTGTGTTGAGATGGGCTGTTCTCAAAGGGCGAAGAGCCAAAATAGAGGTGTGACTTCTATTTGATTTTGTCCTCAGACAAGAGAGGTACCCAGAAGCTACATATAGTTTCCTTTTTTTTTTTTATTAAAGTTGCTAATCATAGAATCAACTGGGTCGGAAAAGTCCTTTAAGATCATCAAGTCTAACCATTACCCCAGCACTGCCAAGGCCGCCGCTAGACCATGTCACTGAAGGCCTCATCTGCATAGTTTGCAAACACTAGAATGCCAGGAAGCAGCATGTGTGAATCAGGGTGTCCTCCTCCTTGTGAGTCAGCTCATCTCCTTGTCACTGTTGCATCTTCCAAGGGAAGGAAGGTCCTGTCTTTTCTGCCACTGCAACCAAGCTGAGGTTGTGAGATGAGTGGGTTCTCTGCCCCAGGGTTAGGCATCTGGTCTGTTGGCTGCATGGATGGCTGTGCAACACCAAATGAGGCTGTTGGTTTGAGGTCTTGCTGGTAACTCTGCTGGTTCCCACTGCAGAGAAGATAAAATGGATTTGAGTGATAAAAGTTTTGAGTGTGTCCATGTGTTTGGCTAAAGCTGTGCAAGAAGAAGTGCCTAGATAATAATGCCAAAGACACAGCAGAGCTGAGGCCACTGGCTCTATCTTGTGTAGAAGCAAACCCAGGGGCATATAGGGATTGTCCATGCATTGAGCACCTTGTAGAACAACAACCTCATTCATTGAAACATGCAGTGGTGACTTTATGCTCTATTTCTGCTCACTTTCATGCTTATCCCATGCTAGTTTGGCACTTGCTTTATCTGTTCCTCTGATTTCACCGGGCAGTTCTATTTCTGTTTTCAGTAAGGTCATGTTTACTTCTTCCCTGAAGAACTGTCTTATTATAAAACTAAAATGCCAAGTGTTCATATACAGTTTTTACAAAACCTTAGAGTTTGAAAAGAATGCTGTGCCTTGTTTATTTCAGCACTGCTAGGAGGCAATGAGGATTACTCCCTTTAGTAGGACTTGCACAATTCATCACATTCTTTTTTTTTTTCAAGAAAATTACTTGACAGGACTCCTCCTTTGAGAGCCAAAGCTACCCAAAATGTAGGAAGGAAAGGCAAGAATTTAATGTGGCTTGTCCTGTGAGTAAAAGGATACTTGACTAGGTAAGGACCTGCAGGTGCTTGAGGATCCCATCCTGCAAGGTGATGACTTTGAGCTTAAAGATTAGAAAGCAGCAAGAAATGTGGATTGTTTCTTGCTTTTTTGATATTCACAGAATCACAGACCCGTTTGGGGTGGAAGGAGCCTTAAAGCTTATCCAGTTCCAACCCCCTGCCATAGGCAGGGACACGTTCCACTAGACCAGGTTGCTCCAAGCTCTGTCCAACCTGGTCTTGAACACTGCCAGGGATGGGGCAGCCACAGCTTCTCTGGGCTGCTGGTGCCAGGGCCTCACCACCCTCACAGAGAAGAACTTCTTAAGGTCTCATCTCAATCTCTCTTCTGTCAGCTTAAAACCATTCCCCCTTGTCCTGCCACTACCTGCCCTTCAAAATCCCTCTCCAGCTTTCTAGTCATCCCCTTTAGGACTCCCTTGTCAATGGTAAATGTAGTATCTAGGCTAATGAGTATCCCTTTGACAGGACAGGCATAAAGTTAAGATGAAGTTTGTGAGGTTTTGGGGTTTTTTTTAACTTCTTGTGGTGCATGACTGAAGCCATGTCCCATTCCTTGTGGGAAGGGGCAGTGCAGGCTGAAGATCTGCGGTTTAGGGCAAGGAACCCTTGCTGCAAAACTGCTGTTAACTCCAAGGCGGCCGGGAGATTTCACCTGCTTGAGAGAGAGCCCTTGCAAATATAAGGCTAGCAAATTTGGGGGTGACGGTGACTAAGTAGCACTGAGCAAGCTGAAGCTTAGAAAATCCAAGCAGGGGGATGGGAAGTGTCAGCCCCAGCACTGCCTTGCCAGCATCCCATGTTGCAGGAATCCTGGGTTTGCTTGGGTAGGGTGGAGAGTGTCTGCTTCTTGGGTATTTATTTTCTTTTTCTCTTTGGTGTGTGTGGCCTTAGAAATTTATGGCAGAGGTTGACCTCCTTTACAACCCCTGTGTGGCTCTGTAACTTAGGAGCATTTTTCTGCTCTCTCCCAGGAAAACATCTGCAGTAAACTCCCTGAGAGACTTGGCTAGATGGGAGATTAATGTGGCTGTAATAGTGGAGCAGCGTTTGCAGCATTATGCCATCTCCCCAAGTAGACAGATCCAGTTATTTATGATGATTATACCAATTATCAGGGGAAGTTTAGATTGGCTATAAGGAAGAAGTTCTTTACTGTGAGGGTGGTGAGGCACTGGAATGGGTTGCCCAG